>CM046029.1:48717447-48977938 GCA_025215565.1 Flaveria ramosissima | reverse complement strand
CTTTACAGAAGACAAGAAAAGAATAGAGATTGATCAAAAAGCATGACAACCCTTTAAACTACTCTTCCAAACTCCATCTACAGAGGCTTCAAGAAGTGCAAAACTGCCAAGAAACTATGGGAAGCACTAAAGCTGTTATATGAAGGGTCTAATGAAGCAAAGGAGAACAAGAAGGATCTCCTAAAGCAGCAGTTTGAAAACTTCACCTTTAAGGTAGGTGAAACCATGACTCAACAATACTTCAGGTATGTTGAGATTGTATACTCTAATGGATGTTGGAGTAACTCTTGAGAACAAAGACATTGTAAGGAAGTTTATGTCTTCTTTTCTCAGATAATGGACACATTATTGTGTTGTTATCAAGAGGACTAAGAACCTTAACACTCTTACTCTCACAGGGTTGTATGGCATTCTTAGTGGCTACCAGATGGAGATGAATATGCAAAACTCATCTGGTAACTCTAGCAATCAACTGAGTTCAGCCCTTGTTGATACATGTATGTCCCTAGATCATGATTTGTAATGTAATGAACTTGTCTGTCTGATTTTGATGTAATTGTAATTGATTAATGAAATGATATGAATTGGTTGTTACATATAATGTTTAATATTTCATTAATGAGTTGTGATTGAATTAATTGGGTTTATGAATGTTTGAATGAGTGCACATTAAGTTATATTAAATAGAACATTCAAACTTAACTTAATGAAGTTCTCATGCGGATGGCCCATGCGAATGGACCACACGCATGAATAACTTCATACGATTGACTCAATCGTACGACTGAACCAGGAGACTGGATCAGTCGTATGATTGACACATAAGATTGACTCAATCGCACGACTGAACACTCAGTCGTGCGGATGAATCAACCGCATGGTTCAATCGCACGACTGAACCATACTTATGGCCCAGTCGCACGATTGACCAATACTAACCTATAAATAGACCCAATTCGTGGGAAAACGTAAGCATTCATCCCATTACGACTACAGACGTACCCTAGCCGTCCAGAAGCCTCCCAAATCGTTCTCCAAGTTCATAGAACACATCAGATCGGTTCCTAATCGATTTCTGACGTTGAAATCAATTCTTGATTGATTCATCGTGTGTTCTCACTGATTGGATCGCCAATCAAATAGGATTCCGCACTATTTGAGTTGGTTTAACACGCAATCACTCGGTATTTCGTTCAAATACAAGGTCCTAACAGCTCTCCATGTGGTTGAAAGGGAAAGCATTGAACCACAACATCATCTTATATGCTACCCTGACAACTCAAAAAAGGGCACTTTCATCACCTTCCCAGAGAATCCAAGAGAAAGCTACACTCAAGGAAGTCCTTTCCAAGAGACAAGTTCTTCTCATGCCTTTGTCTCTGCTGATGAAACCACAGGCAACTTTCTCTTCACCCTCGAATATTTGGACTGTATCCATCCAGATGATCTGGAGTACATGGAAATAGTCCAGCAGATGGCTCTTCTCACTCACAGAGCCAAGAAGTTCTACAAGAGGACATGGAGGAAGTTTCCAAGCAATGCAACCAGTTGAAAGTTTTGGCTGGATAAAAGCAAAGTAAAGTGTTGCAACTGTAACCAGATAGGACACTTTGCAAGGGAGTGTAAGGCACCAAGGACAAATGGTGGCCAAACACAAGCCAGACCAAACTACACTGAGAGAGCTCCTGAAAATGAGAAGCCCAAGCAGCAAACTGTAGTTGCTATTAAAGAAGGAGGCTTTGACTGGAGCTTTCAGGTGGAAGATGTATCTCCAAACCAAGCACTCATGGCAGACCATGATGAAGCCAAGGTATTGGAACATCTTTGTACTCCTGAATGTATTGCTAAAGTTAATAGATACATGTCCTATAACTTAGAAATGAGATCTGATCTTGAGTCCTTAAATATCTTAAAAGCTGATTTTAAGAGAGCTAAAAATGATTATAAACTAAAGATAGAGGACTTAAAGAAAACCATTTCAACTCTTAAACATGAGCACACAAACTACAAGACTCAGATCAAAGATCTCATTACTAAGTTAACTGAATGCCAGGTTGAGCTTGTGATCAGCAAAGCAAAGGCAGGAAATGTGTTCTTGAAGAAGAGACCTTCAAGAACATAATATCCTCATCCTTGCATGCAAAAGTTTTTTTTATCAAAATAAGCAGGGACTGAGATCTAGTGAGATAGCTCCTCCACACATAATCTTGTCAGTAAGATCTTCTAGTTGTGGAACTTGTGAAGATGAGCTTCCCCTCATAGACCCCTTGACTGAAGAGAATGAAGAGGAGATGGTGAAGAATGGCTCTGCAAAGAATGAAGAAGAACATTCTAAGGAGGGTCACCATCCCTCTTAGGAGAGTAAAGCTGTTGGGACGACCAAGTCCAAAAGAAAGAACTTGATCAGGAAGGCTAAGAGAAAGTCCAAGAAGGCTCAAGAGATCAAGGCCACCTTCAACTCTGCACAAAAACAAGTCTTCATCTCTGCAGGATTTAAGGTGGTTAAGGCTGAAGACACAAACGTAAACTCCAATAACAAGAGTTCTAGTTCTTGTCCAAATCATCCCATCATCAAGAAGAAGGCTGATCAGTTGTGCACCACTACTATACAACCTGAACCATCCATCTCCAAAGGTAGTTCTATCCTCACAAGAATTGCCACAATATCTGCAAAGATGAAGATGGAGAAGGAAAGTGATCAAGTTCAGCCTTGTTCACAAAAGAACACTCCTAGAAGGAAGAAAATGGACTGTGTTATGTGTGGAGTACTTCTCATCCTGCTAAAGATTGTGTTTACAATCCAAAGAGTACTCTCCACATGACCAAGAAAGAAACTTCTAAGAGTTTGGAGAAGAAGAAGCAAGCTTTGCAAGGAAAATCTCTTTCCCGGAAGCTCCAAAATGATGAAGAAGACAAGTGGAAAATTTCCTTCGGAAGAAAAATAGGTCTCGGAAGAAAGGAATACTTCCGAAGCACTAAAGCCTGCTACAGTGAAAGCAAGATCTTTCGAAGCTCCAGTCATCAAAACTTCCGAAGTCAACAAAACTTCTGAAGTAATGAAGGTCAAGTCTAAAATTTAAAAGGTGGTGTGGAAGACAAAGAAAGACCAAGTGGTTGAAAGTTCTTCATCAACTTTAGCAAATAATCCTTCTAGCGTGACTATAGGATCAATTACTATTGCATTGTCTTCAACTTCTTTTGATGAGCCCAAGACCAATGAGGCTTGGGTTTCCAAATGTAACTAACCATCTCTTTTGTGCGGGAACAGCTCAAGACAAATAGAAATGTATGGATCATTTACAGTGGTTGTTCCAGGCATATGACAGGCAATAGGTCACTATTCCAAAAGTTTGAAAGAATTGATGCGAGACCAGTTGCTTTTGGAGGAGATGCAGGAGGTTACATTAAAGGAAGGGGCACAGTCACAAATGGTAAGCTCAACAATGAGAAGGTAAACTTTGTCAAGGAGCTTGGGTAATCTTTTGAGTGTATCCCAATTTTGTGATCAGAGTCATAACATGCTCTTTACTGAGCATGAGTGCATTGTTCTCAGGCCCGGGGTGGTCATTCCTCATGAGCACATCCTGCTTAGAGCCCCCAGGAAAGGGAACATGTACAAGATGGATTTGCAAGAAACATCTCTCTGAGGAGAAGTTTCATGCTTTCTATCTAAAGCAAATAGTGATGAGTTTTTCCTCTAGCATAAAAGAATGTGCCATGTAAACTTTAAAAATATGAATAAATTAATTAAGAATGATTTGGTAACTGGAATACCAAATAAAGAGTTTACAAGTGATGACCACTGTGTTGCATGCCTGAAGAGGAAGCAACACAATGTATCTCACAAGCTAAAGGAAAGAAATTCCATCATTAATCCCCTACACTTATTACATATGGATCTCTTTGGCCCCACCAGTGTAATGAGTCTAGGAAGGACCTCTTATTGTTTGGTGATCACAGATGACTTTACAAGATTCACTTGGGTCTTTTTTCTTAGAACTAAGGATGAGACCCATGAGATTCTAAAGAATTTCATCTTAAAGATTTTGAATCAATGTGATCACAAGGTCAAAACCATAAGATGTGATCAAGGAACTGAATTCAAGAATCAAATCCTTGATACATTTTGTGATGAAAAATGTATCACAAGATAATATAGTGCTCCCAGGACTCCTCAGCAAAATGGTGTTGCTGAGAGGAGAAATAGGACACTAATTGAAGCTGCAAGAACTATGTTGTCTGACTCTAAACTGCCCATCACCTTCTGGGCAGAGGCAGTAAACACTGCTTTCTATGTGCAAAACAGAGTTTTAGTAGTTAAGACACATGGTAAGACTCCTTATGAACTTTGTATAAGAGAAAACCTTTCATTGGTTTTCTCAGGTCATTTGGATGTCCTTGCACCATCTTGAATACCAAAGATCAAATTGCCGAGTTTACTGAGAAATCAGATGATAGACATTTTATTGGATACTCTTCTCAAGCTAAAGCTTATAGAGTATACAATCTCAGAACTAGAGTAGTTGAGGAGTCAGCCAATGTGACTTTCAGTGAGCACACTCCCAGTGTGAAAGGTTCTAGTCCGAATTGGCTACTTGATCTTGATTTAGTTACCAACTGTTTTAACAAATCTTGTGAGCATGTTTCAGGGTCTACAGATATACTACCTACAGGTGATCCTGACCCAAGATTTGAGCTAAGAAGACCTTCAAGCTACACATCTTCAGCTCCAGTGGTAACCAATCCTGCAAATGAAGCTTCTACCAGCACATAAATGGCAAATCATGCTGATACTTCTGGGGTGCCTTCAAATTCCAGCTTAGAGGCACAAAACTCAGATGAAGGAGCTTCAAATGCTGGAGAAAATGGTGGTGGTGGAAGTGATCATGAATTTCTTGATGCTGATAACCACTCCATTGAAGATAACATCAATGATGTCACACAATCTTTAGATCAAGTCAATCTTGATAAGTGTGCTGATGTGGAGGGTGAATCCTCCTTGCCAGATCAGAATTTCTCAAGTTTAGATTTGTCTAAGCAACTTGCTGTGATCGCTCAGCTAAGGATCCACAAGTCTCATCCTACCACAAACATCATTGGAGATGTTGATTCAGCGGTGAGAGCAAGTAGACAAACCCATGATGAAAATGTTTGTCTTCACTCTTGTTTCTTGTCCCAGATAGAGCCAAAGAAGATTAATGAGGCTCTAAAGGATGGAAGTTGGGTTGAAGCTATGCAAGAGGAGCTGCTTCAATTCAAAAGGCAAAAGGTTTGGAACCTATGTCCTCTTCCTCAAGGGAAGACTACCATAGGAATCAAATGGGTGTTCAGGAATAAGAAGGATGATAGAGGACTTGTCATCAAGAACAAGGCAAGACTAGTTGTTCAAGGATATACTCAAGAAGAAGGAATTGACTACACTGATGTTTTTGCTCATGTAGCAAGACTTGAAGCTGTCAGGATATTCCTAGCTTTTGCTGCATCCAAGAACTTCATGGTCTACCAACTTGATGTCAAGTGTGCTTT
The DNA here is from genome assembly GCA_025215565.1 of Flaveria ramosissima. Lineage (NCBI taxonomy): Eukaryota > Viridiplantae > Streptophyta > Magnoliopsida > Asterales > Asteraceae > Flaveria > Flaveria ramosissima. The sequence continues at coordinate 48,972,412 of CM046029.1, read as the reverse complement.
TCTCTATGGGGTGATTGATGAAGAGGTGTATGTCAGACAACCACCTGGGTTTGCAGATCCTGATCATCCTGATTATGTCTGCAGGCTTGATAAAGCTCTTTATGGGCTGCACCAAGCACCAAGGAAGTGGTATGAGACTCTATCTCAGTATCTCTGTCAGCATGGCTACAAAAGAGGTACTATTGATGGAACTCTCTTCATCAAAGGAATAAGAAATGACATAATGCTAGTTCAAGTATATGTAGATGACATTATCTTTGGATCAACTAATCCAAAGCTCTGCCAAGACTTTGAGAAGCTGACGAAGGACAGGTTTGAAATGAGTGCCATGGGGGAACTCAATTTTTTTCTAGGAATTCAAGTGTGTTGGACCAAAAGAACCAATGAGCCAGATCAGAAAAACCTTTAAGTCCCACAGACATCATAACAACTTAAGTGGTCTACAACAGCTGAAGACAAAGTTTGAAGACAACAGCTGAAGACAAAGTCTGAAGTCAAAGTCTGAAGACAACTGCTGAAGACAAAGTCTGAAGACCAAGTTCTCAGAAGTTGTCACAACAGCTGAAGTAGTTCTTTTCAGTAGTTGTGATGGTTTACTTTTCAGTAGTTTGTAATCAGTAGTTTTATTTTATGTAAAACATCTGAAGTTCTTACACTTCAGATGTTATAACTTCAGTAGTTGTAATTTTAGCTTGTACTTAGCTTTTTGTGAAGGTGTCCTCAGTTGTTGTGGACATCTTCAGTAGTTTAGTCTACTTTCAGTTGTTTGTATAAATTAGTTAGATGTCACTATCAAGTGACATCAGCTGATGTCACATTCCTTTATAAAAGGAATGTTGACCTAATTGCTTTTGCAGAGAAGCTTGTGCGTGAATGAAAATATTCTCTTTGCAGAAAACTGTTTCTCTCTATAATCGTCACTGTTTGATTGAATATTCATATTATTCTTGTGTAAATTTCGTCTAATTCTTGTTCTATTCTGCTGCAAATCTTAATCTAATTGATCAAACTAGATCCCGATCCTTTCAAATGGTATCAGAGCAAGGTTAATCATTGATCGATTTAACAATTGATCATTGAAACTGCTCTTTTGATATCTAAGTTTGATCGAATTAGCAAATTTGCAAGAATTGGTTATTGAGTTTGATTTTCTGTTGCTTCCGGTGATTAATTTGAGATTCGTCTTGTTTCAAACTGAGTTGTTGAGTTTTTGAGCTAGATTTGTTAAAATTTCATTGAACCTGTTTGAATCGGTGAAAATGGCTACATCAATCATTGATCCTCACAATACTAGCTCCTCAACAAAGCCTCCGATGCTTGTTAGGAGTGAGTATAACATATGGCAACGCCGAATGCTCCATCACCCGTCTGTCCACAGTTCAGGTTGTTGGAAATCTGTGGTTCATGGACCATATAAGCCTATGGTGAGTAATCTGGAAACCAATGAGATGGTTCTGAAGAAGATAGAGCAATACTCAGATGAAGATCTGAAACTGTTTGAAATTGATGCTAAAGCCCATGGAATTCTGGCCATGGCACTGCCTAATGAAATCTATTCTGGACTTATGCATCATGAATCTGCTCATGATCTCTGGGTTGCTCTGAAAGAACAATTTGGAGGAAATGATGAGGTCTTGGTAAAAAATAGAGAGATCCTTGCCTAGCAATATGAGACATTCTCTCATAGAAAGGGTGAGTCACTGACTCAACAGTTTGAGCGATTTTCCTGTTTGATATCTGAGCTGAAAATGGTTAAACATGAATATACAAATAGTCAGATGAACAACATATTCCTCAGATCCCTGCCTGAGAGATAGGACACATATACTATTGTCCTATGCTCCAGTGCAAATCTGGACAATCTATCTCTCACCCAACTTCATGGGAAACTGTTAACATTTGAAAGAGAGATAGAACAGAAAAAGAAACTGGCTTCATCTGGGAAGCTCACTGATGATTTTGTACCAGGGAATACTGCTCTGGTTGGTCATGAGTCACAATATGCTGCATCAGAAAGTTCTTATGATGAGCATATAGATTTCTCTTCAAATAGTGGAGATCCTGCTTTTGTTGGTGTTGATAGTAATTCAGGGTGTAGTAGTGATAATTTGTGCTTTTTGATGGATGATTTGAAAGGAATTGCTGATGATGATCTGGAAGAGATGGATATTTTGAGCCAAAGGGCATTAATCAATATCAGATCTCAAACATTTTACAAAAGGACAGGTAGAAAATTTCCTGGTCTCTCTGGAAAAACCAAAGTTGGTTTTGACAAGAGCAAGTTGAGGTGTCACAAGTGCCATAGACTTGGACATTTTGCAAGAGAGTGTAGATCATCTGGATCTAACTCTTCTGCACCCTTTGTGACCTTTCCATGTAATAGCTCACAAAACAAAGGGCAACATTCTACCAGTTTTGATCATCATTCACAAATTCAATCATCTCCTGCATTTTTTATCCCTCAAGGTCCAATGCCATATCCTTATCCCTGTTTTTACATGCCTCAGTCCAGTCAGGTTCCAGTACCCATAGCTCAACAACCACATGCCCTACCTGATCCTCAACCATCTCAATCAAATCAACAATCTTAATCTCAATCACATCAAAGCTTTTTCACACATGAAGTTGTTGACTGGAGTAGCTTACCAGATTTCTGGTTATCCTGAACAATTGTTTTCTGGTGCTGGTCAACATGGTGGTTAAAATCCTTTTGGAAATCTTGCTCTTATGGCCCTGGAGTCTACTGATGGTTGATGCTCAAATGCTTCATCATCACAGGTACCACAGGTATCTTCTGAGGCTAAGGCCAAGTTGTGTTCTGAGTCATGCATAGCTGCTTTTGTCTCAATTAGAGAAGCAAATGTAGCTTTAATTAATCAAAATCTTGACCTAGAGAAAGTGATTTCCAAAAGAAAAGCTGAGTTTTAGTCTATCTTAAATGAAAAAGATGATGAGATTTACAAATTAAAATGCCAAATCACTGATGAAAAGGCAAAGGTAGAGGTCATTTTAGAGAATCATAAGAATCTCAAAGAAACACTTGCAGCTAATCAAGTAAAGTGTGAATGCTGGGTAACATCCTGCAAGGGGTTTGAAATGCTTCTCAGCAAGCAAACAGCTTCAAATGTGAAGTTTGGGATTGGGTATAATCACGCTGTACCTCCTATAGATTTTACTCCCAAGATAGAAGTAAAATCTGAAGGTGAAAGCAATTCCCAAACCACATCATCATGTGTCTCATCCTCAAGTGATAATCCAAAATCAGAGGATGAAGTCAGTATTAGCACCTCAGCTAATCAATCTGCTGATGGTCTCACTGCTGATAAACACATGATCAAAGAAAAACTGAGCACTTCAGGTGTTGTCCCACAAAGTATTCAAAGTATTGAAGGGCAAGTAACAACACCTGAAGAGCATTTCAAACTAAATGAAAACAAACATGGTTTGACAACTTCTAAAGAGTCTATCAGGAAATCCCAAAGTACTGATAGAAAACTTCTGAAGAACAAATCTTCAATTGTTACAAATCCTGTAGTACTTAACATAAGTACTGAGAGGAAGAAAGTACTGAAGAACACACCTTCAGTAGTTTCATCTTCTTCAGCAGTTGAACAACAGAAGATGAAGAAAAAGCCAAGTGAAATATGTGGTCTATTCAATCATCTCACTATGAATGTTGGTACAAAAAGGGTTCCAAATTCAACAAAGATAAAATCATTAAAAAGAAATTAATAAAATGAAAGATGAATTTAAAACCAAGTTTGTACCATAAACATCTCAATCTGATAACCCAAAGTTCTTACAAATATCTAAAAAGAAGGAAGGGGTTTATCATAAAACAGCTGAAAGTATTCCTCATGGAATATCAAAACACCAGACTAAGTCTGTGTCTTTCAAAAGGAGGACATGGTGAGTCACAACAGGACCAATCAAAAACAAGTACAAAAACAAGTACTGATGTGTCTGCTGAACTGAAGGCTTTAACAACCAATCAGACACAACTTGTTATGATGGTTCAACATCTGTTGGGGAGAGTTAACCAATTAGATGTACCTGTGATTAAACCATTGAAAAGGAAAACTAAGCCAAAATCAAAGGAATCCTTTTCAGCACCATCTCCACCTTCAAAGGTTGTTAATCATGACAAATCAGTTAGTATAAAATCTGTTGATGAGAACAGACCCAAAACCAAAATGGTTTGGGTCTCAAAAGCTAACTAGTTTCTTGTAACAAATGCAGGGTTCTTTAGCATGCCATAGAAGCATCTGGTATGTGGACAGTGGAGGATCTATGCATATGACAGGGAGCAGTTCTCTTCTTCATGACTACTCTCAAGGAAAGAAGGGATTTGTATCTTTTGGTAATGATGCTAAGGGTTACATCATCGGCAAAGGCTTTGTGTCAAATGGTGAGATAAGATTTGATGATGTTAACCATGTGGAGAATCTCAAGTACAACTTGTTGAGTGTCAGTCAAATGTGTGATAAAGAGCATGTTGCACTTTTCACCAGCCAGAACTGTCGGATTCTGTCTTCCAATGTTTTGAGAATGATTGACAAGATATTGGATGAATATACTCTCCTGAAGGCCAACAGGATTGGAAGAGTATATGCCTTAGACTTATCAAAGAAAATTGATCTAAAAGGCCATCCATGTCTGTTCTCCAAGGCCTCTCCTCAGGAATCTGAACTATGGCACAGAAGGCTTGGTCATGAGAATCTTAAAAACATGAACCAGCTTATCCATCATGGTTTAGTGAGAGGTCTGCCATTAAAGGAGTTCAAATGTGATGACAACTGTTCTGCTTGTTTAAAAAAAAGCAACACAAAGTATCATTCCCTCCAATAGAAGAACCAAAGTCCACTGCCTGCTTGCAATTACTACATATGGATCTTTTTGGTCCAGTAAGAGTGATGAGCATGGCAAAGAAAAAATACTGTCTGGTAATTGTGGATGATTATTCCAGATTTGTATGGACCTTCTTCTTACATTCAAAAGATGAGGTTGTTCAAATCATCATCTACTTTGTGTTGTATGTGGAAAAGCAGTACTCCCTTCCAGTCAAGTGTGTGAGGAGTGATAATGGCACAGAATTTAGAAACCACACACTTGATGAATTCAATTTATCTAAGGGAATCAAGAGGCAGTATTGCATTCCAAGAACTCCTTAACAAAATGGAGTAGTGGAGAGAAAGAACAGGACCCTTATTGAAGCCGCAAGGACAATGTTGGCTGATTCTGGTTTGCCACTAACCTTTTGGGCTGAAGCTGTCAACACAGCTTGCTATGTGCAAATAGAGTGTTAGTAAATCAGAAGTTGATGAAGACTCCTTATGAGTTGTTACATCATTTGGCCCCTCTGATTTCCTTTTTTAGAGCATTTGGGTGTCCCTGTTACATTCTTAACACAAAGAATCCACTTCAGAAGTTTGAATCAAAGGTGGATGCAGGGTACTTTGTTGGGTATTCATATACTTGCAAGGCATACAGTTTTTAATTGCAGAACAAAGATAGTTGAAGAAACCTTGCATGTAAAGTTTAATGAATCTCCAAAGGACAAATCCCACAAAACCCGTGGAGTTATTTGATTTGGACATACTGCAATATGTTCCTTATCAGTCTCCAGCTGTTGCAGATTCTGAGAATCCATCATCTCCTGCAACTAGTCATCCATCTGGTGGTATAAATGCAAGGTTTAGTGATCACCTGCCTGAGTCTACTAAACTTGATGTTCCTATAGCTTCAGCAGTTCCATCCACAACAAATGCTGATGAGATCTCTGAATCCTCTACTTCATTTGAATTGCCATCTCATTCTAGGTTTCAAGAGTCTGAATCAACATCTGTTGCTGCTGAATCTCCTACAAACACTTGCACAGATCTATTGAGTACCAAGAACTAAGAATCACCCCATGTCTCAGATCATTGGTGACATCAATGCTGGTGTTTCAACTAGACGTCAATTGTCCAATTTCTACTTTTATGCTCTCTTCATCAGTCAGAAAGAGCCAAAGAACTATCACATTGCATTTAAGAGACAATGGATGGATTGAAGCCATGCAACTTGAGCTTCTTCAGTTTCAAAAGCAGCAAGTGTGGGAACTGGTTCCTCTACCCCAAGTAAGTGTGCAATAGGCACGAAATGGGTTTGTTTATTGAGGAATAAAAATGATGTGAAAAAGGTCAACTGGGGACAGGGGCACAAAGAAGGCTTTGCTGATCACAAGCTCAGCCTGACATTTAGTTAACTTAGTAATGAGGTCTTTGATTTGAGTCCTGTAGTTTGTATGCTCATGTTTGAGAGATGAAATGGTTTTCTCTAAGTCCTCTACTTTAGTTTATAATCATTTTCAACTCTTTTAAAGTCAGCTTTTAAGATATTTAAGGACTCAAGATCAGATCTCATTTCTAAGTTACAGGACTTGTATCTGTTTACTTTAGAAATGCAATTAGGAGTGCAAAGGTGTTCCAATACTTGGCTTCATCGTGGTCGGCCATGAGTGCTTGGTTTGGAGATGCATCTTCTACCTGAAAGCTCCAGTCAAAGCCTCCTTCTTCAATAGCAACTGCAGCTTGCTGCTTTGGCTTTTCATTCGGGGAACTCTCAGTGTAGTTGGTCTGGTTTGTGCTGGCTACCATTTGTCCTTGGTGCCTTACACTCTCTTGCAAAGTGTCCCATCTGGTTATAGTTGTAACACTTTACTTTGCTTTTATCCAACCCAAACTTTCCACTGGTTGCATTGCTTGGAAACTTCCTCTCTGTCCTCTTGTAGAACTTCTTGGCTTTGTGAGTGAAAAGAGCCATCTGCTGGACTATCTCCATGTACTCCAGATCATCTGGATGGATACAGTCTAGGTCTTCAAAGGTGAAGAGAAAGTTGCCTGAGGTCTCATCAGCAGAGACAAAAGCATGAGAACAACTTGTCTCTTGGAAAGGACTTCTGTTAATCTAGGATGATCAAACTTGAATCAAATAATAAAAGATTATAGATCAAATAATGATGAACACAATGAAAACCCTTTGATCTCTATTGATTGCTAATAATATTGTTTACAAGCAAATCCCTCAATCAATTGGTCATACAACCATTAGTCTAATCCTAATAACCATTAGGCTATTTATAGTGAATATAATATTCACTAATTACATTTAACCCCCTAGACTTAGGCTAACTAATAAAATTACATATAAAACATAAAAATGACTAAAAACAAGATAAAATATATTTTTTTACACAAAGTATATATATTGCAATAAAACTCCTAGTCATCTAAATCTTCATGTCTCGTCTCGGTTCTTCGTCTCAAACGTGTCGGGTTTAACTTTTGTTGACTTTGACCGTGACGTTGACTTTTGTTGACTTTGACTGTGTTGATAATATAGACTATCTTGTACAGCTCCAACAATACTCCCCCTTAGTCTATCATTATCAACGTCTTCAAACAAAATCAGCACCGAGAAGTCAACAATAGAAAGATCTTCAAATTGAAGCTTTCTGAATCTGTTGAAAAAAATTATTCATCTCATAAGCTCCCCCTATTTATATGCTCCCCTTTTTTGAGTGCAACCTTTGTGAAGATATTTGAACAGCTTTCCCAAATCTCTAATCTCGAGTGCTTCAGAAGATTTAGGAGGAGGATTCCTAGCTCGGTATCTTCTGCAAACTTAAGGAACAGGTTCTCTGATCAGGTACACTGCTCAACTGATGATCGGCCATCACTTACAGCAAAAGCCTGAAACACATTCACAAACACAATCTCGACATTTCTAATTAGATCATTTCATTTTAACAAAATAAACCTGTGTTTATCTGTGTTTGAAAACAAGCAAACCCGTGTTCGTTTGTTTGCAATTTTTATGAAATGCATGAAAAATGATAAAATTGTAACAACATAATATGGAAGACCTAAGAGAATTTTGAAATGAAACTTTATTATAATTTTTTTATTTTTTATTATATACATTTATTATAACATATATTTTTAATCTTTTTTTATAACCGAGAACTGAATCGATCATGAGATCACATCCTCAAGATATACTTTAGCACAAAGATGAATTTAATCATCGACAAGCAATGAGATCACACTGATAACTGAATCTAATCACATCTTTGAATGAATTTTGAAATTCTTAAACAGATCAATAACGATTGCTGATATGTTTGTCCACTTAAACTCATGCCCTATCTTTTTCAACAAGCAGCAGATGATTCGTTAAGGTTCGATTAAATACTTTAGAATTCTAGGACACCACAATCATTTGGCAAAAACCCTCACCCAACCTCAGGATTTCTTGAATTTTGTTACGATCTTTATAGAACAAGGCTTGTGCATTAGTGTGTAAGTGATTATCAACAGAATATTGCATTCTGTGATGAATTCATCATTTACATGATTTGACACAACTTAGACCAAAATGGTAAGAGCTCCAGGTCTATACTCATGTATAACAAAGGAGATAACCATTTAATTATGTGCCGATGAGAGCTCCAGGTCAGTACTATCGTACAGTAAAGGAGATCATCACTCCAGGTCAGTACTTCCGTACAACAGATGAGATTAGCACAAACACAACACACATAAATACACCAATCATGGCTCAAAGATATGCCTTATATGAGTTGTATCATGGTGGGGGAAAGATCAATTCCCAATCCAATTTTTGTCGGAACTCAGTTTTCGTGCAGGCCAAAATGATTGCGTAAACCGAGACATCCTTAAGCATATATTTTAATTTAAATCATTATGTTGTTGTTTACTTTATTCTTCAGGCTGAGTCTACCAAGCATATCATTAAATAATCTGTTTGTTTTTCTTTTATTTGCAATTAAAAATAAGATGTAAATCAAATAACAACATCAGTTACTATCATTTCTCATTTTAAAATGCAAGACATGCAAGAACAAGCATTTCAAGATAATATATACAATCATTTCTCAGTCATCTCGAATCAAGTTCCCAGTTCTCTTTTAATTTTTTTATGTATTACTGATATATCTCCCCCTAAATTTTTATTTTTGTAAACCTATAGATATAGATATATACATATATATATATATATATATATATATATATATATATATATATATATATATATATATATATATATATATATATATTATTTTGGTTTTTTTTGTTTTTTTATATATTTTATATATATTTTTTATAAAATCATACAAAAATAGAAATTTACCAAAGAAGGTCTTCCAAACTACACTGATATGAATATAAGACATGAATTCTCAAGAAATATGCAGTGATTGTGAAGTGAGAACGATGATTGTGTAGATAAAAATACAGATTGTGAATAAAATACCGTAACCTTAACCTGTTTGTTCCGTCTCAAATTTGAATTAGGAACAATCTTTGTTAGTAAACCGGATTACTAACAGTCCTCCTGAATTGTTCCTGCACTCATTAACAGATTAGTTTGAAAGGGGAACCCAGACCATCATAGTCCTAGAAGTTCCTTTTTCATCAATATAAGAAACCTGCTTCTGCACACAACCGTTAAAACAATCTGGGATATCTGTATCCTTCTTTTTAATTTGCCAAATTTGTTTCCATTCAACTAATTTGGATTTGAACGAATTAAATTTGGAAAACATTTTCTGTTTAAGACCAGAAGGAAAAGAATTTGGTTTTGAACCTTTGGTCATTTTCATCTTTGTATTATGTGAAACCGGCTTCACATGAAAAGGTTTGGATGGAGGGTTTTTCATCCAACTATTCAAAAATGTATGCTTTTTACCTCTTGATCCAGAGAAGCAACCTGTGTTGCCTTTACCATCTGGAACATTCTTTGTAGACTTATAGCTGGAGAAGTAATTCGTTTTGCCTTTACCATTCGTAGCAAGCCTTTGAGGACATTTCTTTACCATATTGTTGGAGCATATATTGTCATATATAGTGTGTCCGTCGCTTGTCAAATAATCTAGGCTTAATGTAATACACCTGATATATTGTAAACACATGAAACTGGGTCATTCGTAGGAGCATATGCGAATGAGACTCAGTCGTGCGACTGAGCCTTGCTAATGGGCCAGTCGTGCGACTGAGAGATGCGATTGGCCATTCGTAAGACTGAACCATAAGTATGGTCCAGTCGTACGATTGAACCATACGCATGGTCCAGTCGTACGATTGAACCATACGCATGGTCCAGTCGTACGATTGAACCATACGCATGGTCCAATCGCACGAATGGGCCCAATCGCATCTAATATGGGCCGAGGCCTATATATAGTTTCAGTGTGTAGAGAGTTTAAGGGTTGGGGGAGGGAGTCTGCCCGGGGCCAAGGGCTGCCGGATGAGAGGGGAGGTCATGCTCGATCTCCCCTTGCCAAGAGTCTTGATTCTTATGTTATAACGATCTTGTGATCATTAGGTTTTATCAATGAAACCATTTTATTATAGATCGTGTTTATTGTTTGTCACTTGGTTTTGATTTTGTTTCCTTCCGTCAAGAACATGCTCGGATTTCTACCGATCCAGTGACTTCATAATTGGTATCAGAGCCGGTTAGTGCTGGAATGATCTAACAATCATTCAGCAACCCGAGCTCTTGATTTCTGGATCAAATTTCAGATCTTGACGTTAAACCCACTTCATGTTCTTCGTGTTTTGCTCAGATCTTGTTACGTGTGTTGTTTCTATGTTAAATCGAACTCGAAACCACGTTCCTATGACCCTTGCGAATCTGATGATGTCTATTTTGTTTCGGTTCATGTAAAATTCATCAATTAGGGTTTTTGGCGGCTGCAGATTGAAAATCTACATGCAGATCCATTCGTGCGACTGGACCATGCTAATGACCATTCGTGCGACTGGACCATGCTAATGGACCATTCGTGCGACTGGACCATGCTAATGGACCATTCGTGCGACTGGACCATGCTAGTGGACCATTCGTACGACTGTAATGCGACTGAAATACGACTGGACCAGTCTTATGACCAGTCATGCTATTGGACCAGTCTTATGACAAGTCATGCTACTGGACCAGTCTTATGACCAATCATGCTACTGGACCAGTCTTATGACCAGTCTCTCGAATATATCATTCGTATCATCCATTCACATGAATGTGATATTTGTTCTCCACGTCATACGGATGAACGGTGTTCCATACAAAAAAATAGAGTCTGGAACTACCTTTTGCACAGATTTGAGGATGAGCAAAGCACATTCACCCTGAGATTCTTTTGTCAAATAAGTTCGATGTATACCCCATTACTCGTTGGACTTCCAGAATAGGTGAATGTAGTTGGAACACGAAAGAGAGAAGAGAAGATGTCAGCAGTCGGTGCTGATTTTGTGGGGTAGTCAGGAGCATCTGACTATTTATGGGTCAATCAAGTTATATTTATTCGCACAGAGAGGATTCTCATTCTTAGGGGGAATTCATGTCTAGAGAAATTGAAGACGCAATCAGAAAGTGATGATGTGTGCCGGTTTCTGATGATGAATCTGAGTGCACGCTGATTTGGTTGATATTATCAGCTATGGATTGGAACCTTCAACCTTTTGCCCAATACATCGTATGAAGACGCCAAGAGAGCACAACGTTTATATATTGGGATATGCTGAACATGAGGGGGAATTTCTGCAAGTATTAATGTTAATCAGGTTAGCCTGTGTGAAGATTGAAGCAATGGAAAACTGTTCATGTCATTATCTAGAAAAATCAGTCATATGGGGAATCTTGCTGCTATGATGGTGTTCTGCAAAGTAAACGAAAGCTATTGTGCCTAAATTCATTTTCAGGGATAGTGTAGCAACCTGACGGATCGACAACGTTGGCTAATATGGTTTTCGTTTGATTCTATTGGCAACCAGAGCTAAGACTGACTGAAGATTGTAAGAGGTGTTATCTACTATTCACAAGCAATGTCCAAGGGGGAATTTGTTGGCATATATTGTCATATATAGTGTGTTCGTCGCTTGTCGAATAGTCTAGGCTTAATGTAATACACCTGATATATTGTAAACACATGAAACTGGGTCATTCGTAGGAGCATATGCGAATGAGACTCAGTCGTGCGACTGAGCCTTGCTAATGGGCCAGTCATGCGACTGAGAGATGCGATTGACCATTCGTAAGACTGAACCATAAGTATGGTCTAGTCGTACGATTGAACCATACGCATGGTCCAGTCGTACCGATTGAACCATACGCATGGTCCAATCGCACGAATGGGCCCAGTCGCATCTAATATGGGCCGAGGCCTATATATACCAGTTTCAATGTGTAGAGAGTTTAAGGGTTTGGGGAGGGAGTCTGCCCGGGGCCAAGGGCTGCCAGATGAGAGGGGAGGTCATGCTCGATCTCCCCTTGCCAAGAGTCTTGATTCTTATGTTGTAACGATCTTGTAATCATTAGGTTTTATCAATGAAACCATTGTATTATAGATCGTGTTTATTGTTTGTCTCTTGGTTTTGATTTTGTTTCCTTTCGTCAAGAACATGCTCGGATGTCTACCGATCCAGTGACTTGACACATATTACCTTTTTTTCCACACTCAAAACAAGCCTTGAAAGGCTTTTGATTCTTGACTGACCCGTGTAATGCATTTGGAATTGGAGATTGCTTTGAGGTTGTGGTAGATTCTTGCTTGTTTTGGTGCTTGTTGTGCTGAATTGTTAATGAGATCTTCACTAATTGACTGGATTGTTTGGCAGTTGGAGAAGAGATCCGTATTGGTCTTGAATCAGCTTTTAGAAGTGTTTGATACTTGACAGTTTCAAGTGATATCTTGATCTTTGATGAACTGACACGGTCCTCTGTGTTTGATTCATCATTTGAGCTTGACCAGTCTCGTATACACAAATCTGCTTCCAACGGATCTCTATTGACACCTCCTATTGTGTCGGCTTTGGTTATAGAATTCTGATTGCCTGACGATTCAACAATTGTTCCTTCTTTGACAAACCTGCAGGAACAAACGATGGAATGTTACCTGTATTGAATTTGTTGAAGAAGGTTGGAGAAGTAACTGATATTGGTTTTGGAACACCAGAGGTGAAATCGTCATTAATCTTATCAGACCCCTACCCGAGGAATCCCAAACCTATAGGAGAATCCTACACATCTCTAACCTCTTTAAGATTAACGCTGCTTAAACGTGCATTTAATATACTAGTTTCTGCAGCTTCAATCAAATCATTAGATGGATGAGGTTGAGGCATAAGAGAGTAACAATGGGTGCTAGGAGGAGGGACGTATAGATTTTCACCACAACCAACTCCCGTTTTAATCCTAGCTCCCCTCTGTTTACACAGTAGCTCTTCCTGTTTCATTCCGGATATGGTCCATCTATCAAGCTTTGTTTTAAGCTTGCTTGTTTCAAATTCAGCCAAGGTGACTCTTTCGTTTAAAAGATTAATTTCAATATTTCTTTCAAGAAGAGTTCGTTTTAAATGATCATTTTCTTTTATAGCTTCATTTAATTTTATCAAATACTTGGCTTCATTCTTTTTAAGTTCTGCGTTTATGGTGGTTAATTCCTTTTGGTTATCTAAAAGTAACCTATTAGCTTTATACACACCAAATAAACGAATTTTGCAAGCAGAAGAACACATATCCTGAACTGTCTCGTATGGAAGATCCAAGATGGCTCTTTCAGCAGTAAGAGCCTTCTCGCAGTTGCAATCTCTAGTATTTCGCTTCCATTCCTCTTCCTTATCAGCATCACAAACTGCATCATTCAACTCAGCTCTTCCTTTACCCATTGATGTCTGCTTAAGCTCCTCTTGTACCTCTTCAGTTCCAGGTTTCGGTAAACCTTCAGAATTGGTGCTAGAATCTGATCTCTCTTCTGGTTTCTCTTTGGAGTTTGAAGTGATCTTTGGAGTTAGATATGTCGCTTCATAGTACTCACGACGTTTGATATCCAACTCAATCTCTTTCAGTTTGTTGATCACCTCCATCAGTTTGTAATCCCGAAAGCCTCTATCTCGTTTAATCGACTTGCCGTGTGAGCTCTATTCTGATGGGAGGGAATCAATCAATCTTAGAACTTGTTCATGATTTCCCAATTGGGCATCAAACTTCTTCAGATTGTTTGCCACCAACAGAAAACGATCAAGAAAATCGGACATCCTTTCATTCTTTAAAGCTGCATAATTATCAAAGCGACATTGTGCAATTGTTAGATTATCAGATTTGAAGGATTTAAATAGTTCTGCAAAGGCCATTTTTTATTTTTATTTTTTTTATTGCAATTAACCCCTCCAAAAATATTTTTTACAAAATTTGTAAAATAATTCTCCCCCGGGAATAATATTATTTTTTAAATGTCACGCTAGACAATCTTAGCAACTGGGTCAAGCTGTCAGGTCAGTTTTTTTTTTTTATAAATCTTGTAAAATCGATGAAAATTTCTTTATCGAGTTGAACTCAATTAATCCCAACTAAAGGGAAAAAGTCATCTTTAACATTTGAATCGCTGAAGAAATGATAATTTCGCCGAAATTGTAGTTTCGCAGAGCTAGTTTCGCAGTGAAAGCTAGTTTCGCTAAGCCGACAATAGTTTCGCTGGCAATTTCGGCAGCAGTTTCGCTAACCAAATGCTTGTGATTGCTTAGTTTCGCCGATAATTTCGCACGAAACAAGCTTGAACTTTCGTTCATGATACTTTCGACAGCAATTTCGCTTGTAAAATGCACACAAGCACTGTTGAACTTTTGTTCAAGATCACTACTTTCGCTGAGATGCTTAAATTAACTACAAAGTGTAAAACACTTGTAGTTTCGCTGGAAGAGGCTGCAATTTCGCTGGATGAAGATGTAGTTTTGCTGGATGAATCTGGAAGACTTTTTCGACACGAAATCAATTTGAAATCGCCTGAATCTCAATGGATTTGAGATCTGATGATTAACAGAGCTTTCCCTACCAATAACAAGCAAAATTCAATCAAATTCCATATCAAATACACTCAAATTTGATCCGGAATTGATGAAATATTGATATTAAACAAAAAAACCCAATTTCTCTCTCTAAAAGTCTTCAAATCTTCAATGAATTTGATCCAAAATGACTCTGATACCAAATTGTTAATCCAGGATGATCAAACTTGAATCAAATCATGAAGATTATAGATCAAATAATGATGAACACAATGAAAACCCTTTGATCTCTATTGATTGCTAATAATATTGTTTACAAGTAAATCTCTCAATCAATTGGTCATACAACCATTAGTCTAATCCTAATAACAATTAGGCTATTTATAGTAAATATAATATTCATTAATTACATTTAACCCCCTAGACTTAGGCTAATTAATGAAATTACATATAAAACATAAAAATGACTAAAAACAAGATAAAAAATATTTTGTTTACACAAAATATATTTATTACAATAAAACTCCTAGTCATCTAAATCTTCAACATCTCGTCTCGGTTCTTCGTCTCGAACGTGTCGGGTTTGACTTTGGTTGACTTTGACTGTGACATTGATTTTTGTTGACTTTGACTGTGTTGATAATATAGACTATCTTGTACAGCTCCAACAACTTCTTTGAGTGTAGCTTTCTTTTGGAGTCTCTGGAAAGATGATGAAAGGACCCTTTGTGAGTTGTCAGGGTAGCATATAAGATGATGTTGTGGTTCAATGTTTTCCCTTTCAACCACATGAAGGGCTGAACTCAATTGATTGTTGGAGTTACCAGATGAGTTTTGCATGTTCATCTCCATCTGGTAGCCACTAAGAATACCATACAACTCTGTGAGAGTAAGTGTCTTAAGGTTCTCAGTCCTCTTGATAACAACACAATAATGTGTCCATTGTCTAGGAAGAGAGGACATAAACTTCCTTACAATGTCCATGTTCTCAAGAGTTACTCCAACATCTATTATAGTATCCACAATCTCAACATACCTGAAGTATTGTTGAGTCATGGTTTCACCTACCTTAAAGGTGAAGTTTTCAAACTGCTGCTTCAGGATATCCTTCTTGTTCTCCTTTGCTTTAGTAGATCCTACATACATCAGCTTTAGTTCTTCCCATAGTTGCTTGGTAGTTTTGCACTTCTTGTAGCCTCTGTAGATGGAGTTTGGAAGAGCAGTTTGAAGGGCTGTCATGGCTTGCTGATCAATCTCTATTCTCTTCCTGTCTTCTTCAGAGTAATCAGCCACAACCTTTGGAATCATACCACCACCAGTAGCAGAAGTGGTGCTTGGTATGTAAGGTCCTTCAACAACAAAGTCCCGCATCCTGGAGTCTTGAGACTTGATGAAGCCTTCCATTCTTTGACACCAAGTATCAAAGTCTTCAGGAGTGATCAGTGGAGACTTTGTCATAGTTCCAGTTTCCATATCAGCTTTGGTTATAGCTGCCATTTGAGTTGTTAAGTATTTTGTGTGTGTGAGGGATCTTAAGATGGTGAGATCTTATATCAAGAGCCTGAAAAGCTCTGATACCAAATGCAGGACCGTAGAAGGGTATGCACTTACAACACAACAACACAATGAGGAGAGTTACTTAGAACACTTAACAGATCAAATAGGGAACTGGTTAACTTTAGAGAAAAGATGCTAAGAACACATGTAAGAATGAGACAGAACAAGATTACAAACAACACAAGTAATTGGTTTTCAAGAATGATGTATATTGCTTCTCAAGTTCTATTACAAATGTTACAAAGCATAAAGGAAAGTTACAAGTACTTGAGATATATATACTACATCCTACAGTCGGTCATACTTTGAAGGCCAGCTGGATACATATGACTAGACACAAACAAAATCAAATGTAAAGTCAAAAGGCAGATTTGCCTTTTGACTAGTGACTATGACATGCCATAGCTCACATCCTAATATATTACAAAAAGGATAAAAGTACATAAAGTAGAAAGCACCGACTCAAGACCTCAATGTACAGTTACCAAAAGCATGGTCATTTTCACCAACTTATGTAAGTTGGTGACTTTACAAAGTTGCAGCGGAAAGGTGGTCCAGCTTTATGGTAAAGTACATTAGATAAAGGCATGTCTCTAAAAGTCTTCGGAATAAATATGTCTTCACTCTTTGGCTTCGGTAGACTTTGTCTTTAAAGCTTCGGAAGACTTCACTTTTGGCTTCGGAAGATGTTGGTCTTGGCTTCAGAAGATTTTACACTTAGAATATTTTTTAGTGTAAGGTGTAAAACTTCCAAAGCATTTTTACTTTTGTTCTTCAGTGCATGCATGTAGAGAGACTTTGGATGTTTTGGTTGCATCAGACTTATAGGAATCCTTACAAATATTGTAAAGATCAATTGATACCAAAATCGAGTGGAAGATGTTGCTCTTGATCACAAATTTGCAAGGAATGGAGGGTTTGGGAGGGTTACAACCGAATGGGTGTGGGGGCTACCTTTTTAAATAATTACCAAATAAACCCTCCTTGTTTAAATTTTATAAAAACTAATCTTTTAATATTTTTTAAATATTTTTAACTACAAAAATCATGTATTATTAATCAACAATGATAATTATATATTTCAACTAGCAACAAAACACATGAATCAATTATCATACGTTGTCATGTTATAAATTAAAATTCACAAATAATATTTAAAATTCATGAATCACATAACCACGTATTAATAATCAAAATTATTTATTAAGTTATTATTTATTAACCACAGTATACATGACACATGTATACAAGATCTAATAGAACTTACAGAGTTTGGTAACGTAAAATTACCGGATGTCACAGGAATGGTGCAAGAGTGCTAAACCGGTTTCCACTGTGTGTCGACGTTTTTCGAGTATGTCGTTTTCGACTTTTGTTTCATATGATATAACACATATATTTTGTGTGATAGTCACAAAAATGACATTTAAAATGAATTAATCATTATTTTTTTCAGTTGGTCCCCATACATCAAAATAAACAATTTCTTATGGTTTTAAAGTAGTAAAAGAATTTTCATCAAAAGGTATGAACATGAATTGCAATGAAATTTTTTTTAAAATTTAAATGAAGTCCTTCATAGTTAGCTAATGATTTGAAGACTCAAACTGAAGGATGACCAAGTTGATAATGCAAGTTGTATAAAGAAATGATGATGTGAAGTTTACTAAATGTGGCAATGTAATCTTCCCCTCACATAAGCTGCCAGCTCATGCGAAGATCCTTCACAAAATGAGAGGAAAAAAATCCAACAAAGACATGGTTACTTTTACCAAGTTTGGCCACAGAAATAAGATTGTTGCGTAATTAAGGCACATATAAAAGATTATTGATGATAAAGGACGTTAAAGAGTGGGAATACTTGTGTTACACGTATGAAGGTTGACAAGACCTTACCATCACAAAGTATTATTTCGTTCAACCCAAAGTATTTATAAAGCTTGTGAAGTGAAATGCGATCAAAGGTAGCATGGTGAAAAGCTCTGATATCAAACATCCACATTAGTGAGTCATTGGCAGTGGCGTTGCCTATTATGTTTTCATTGGCAGTGGCGTTGCCTATTATGTATTCAGGAAGAAAACATGCAAGCGAAATTATTTTGTTTCATGTCTGGAAAAACTGCAATGATGATAGTGTTCGTAGTTACGGTTAAGACGATGCCCCCTATTTTGATTTGAGGATCTTAACCAATGAAATGGTGAATGAATATTTTTATTAAAGTTACCTTGCTGATTAAACTAACCAGGTCATTATTCTTGATTAAAGTGATTAGTGGACCACTTGGTTGTTATTTTAGAGCGAGATTGACCGTGGCGATTGGTAGAACGAGAAGTCTTTATAAATCGACAAGTTTTTCGAACAATCATGAATGATGAAACTCACCAACCGAACGGGTTCCTTTTTTATTTTTATAAGCCTGAATTCAAGGGATATATATAACCCGGTAGCTAGTGATGAGATGTTCCTAGGCATCTCCGAAGTTTAAGCAAATGACAAGAGAGGTTGGATCACTTCACTGCAGAATCACATTCAAGATGATTTTCTCTTTCCTAAACCAAATACCTTAGGGGCTGTTTGGTAAGTTCTGAATGATTACGTACTAACCAATAAGAGGTCTAAACCATTAAGTGTTGAACCATTAAGAGGTCTGAACATCAATAGCTAGTATATCGCTTAACTATTCAAAAACACTTGTTTGACCAATTCAGATAAGAGGTCTTAACCATTCAGCATTAGACCTCTTAACCATTCAGCATTAGTATAATGCTTAACCATTCAGAGGCAAATGTCTGAACCATTCAGACATTTGCTCACGAATAAACAATCTGAATCATTAAGTGCTGAACTGTTTAGACATTTGAATCATTAAGGGCTGATTAAGATGTTGCCAAACAGCCTCTTGCTCAGGATTAGACTTGCCATTGATTTTTCTAATGGAGACTTGTGGTTTACGATTACGGATTTATCAAGATCTATCCCTACGAGAGTCAAATGGATTTGCTTTCCGCCAAACATGGAAGTTATTTGAGTTTAACTTGGTAGGAAAATATGGTTCTACTGGGTTTTTTTGTTTTTGTTTTTGTTTTTTGTTTTTTTTTTTTTTTTGTGATTATGATGTGTAAGATGGGATTTGGATCTATTGTTACTTGAGCACAAAAATGGTTCTAAGACCATAAAAAGCTACAAAGAGATTGAGGTTGATTTGTGTTTGATGATATTTGCTACAAAGAATACACATGCTTTAATAACCAGTTATAATTAAATCAATAATAGAGACTAACCTAAACTCTAGCAATACACAATAACAATTAGAAGATAAAAGATACAATTGAATTTTGACTTTAAATGAGAGAATTATAAGTCCATAATAGTTACACCTTACCAAATATCTATCTCGGTTCTTGGATGTATGTATGTGTTATCAAAACACAAAATCAATTAAAAGACTACTTTGTGTCCAATCTTGTTCTTTAACTCTCGTTCATTATAACAATCGTGTAAAGATATTGAATTTGATTTGCCAGCAATGCTAAACATGATGTTGATCGATTTAAACTGCTACAACTTTGGTTTTGGCCCGTTTGGTCCACTACTAGATCATGAACCGACTTGGCTTTTCTTTAAATAATATATAAATGTCGTTTAAGGTTAACCAGTTCTGTTACAGATCAAACCAACCAAGAACCACGGTTTTAAATACTTTATAACTATGCACTAAATCAAATTTAACATGTTTCAGATTACTGAACATGCTCAATATTGGTTTACTTTTCTCAGCTTAACTTACTTTTGCATACCAATACAAACCACGAGCAAGTTTGGGAGTTAAACACATAAAATACAATCAAGATATAAGCGGAAAACAACAGGACCTCATGATAATTAAACAGGTAAACCATCTTTGAATTTCCTTACAAGCTTACTTTCTAAGAGCTATGAGTTATAGATTACGAGCTACAAATTTAATATCAAACAAAAAACTACACTAGATGTGAAACAACAAAACAAAAAAAAAAAAAAGAAAAAAAACTAATATATTTCACACCACTAAAAAAACTTGAAAAGAATGGCAAGATAATACGTTTCACACCACAGCAAGCTTATTTCTGTGCGGGTGTAAAGTGTAATTGATTAAAAGAACATTAATTGTTTAGCTAATGACAGCAACTAAAGTTTTATGGTAATTCGTTTTCGTTATTAGTTACTTCTAGTAAACCTAAATGAAATTCAAACATACGAGTAGCAAAAGTCTGTCATGGACACATGGGCATCTCCCTACTTGATACTTGGACATGGGATTTAGTTCATGTCGCTATTCATGCATCCAGAGGGTGTACGTTCGATGAAATAATTTCTTAGATGTATTACCACATTCCCAAGGGTTAGGCCTACTTTTTACAGGTCAATAAAATCTTTATGCTCAAAATCCCAATTCAAGTAGTCATTTATTTGGTACCTCCCAAGGAGCAGCAACTGCCATTTTAACTCTTCTCAAGGGATTCCATCCACAAACCCAAAGTTTATGGCTGACTAATATGGCTCATCATCATTTACATATTGCATTCATTTTTCTCATTGCTGGGCATATGAATAGAACAAATTTTGAGATTGGACACAGTATGAAAGATCTTTTAGATGCACATATTCATCCGGGAGGGTGATTGGGACATGGGCATAGGCCTTTATGACACAATTAATAATTCGATTCATTTTCAATTAGGCGTTTCTCTAGCTTCTTTAAGGGTTAATACTTTTTTGATAGTTCAACACATGTACTCTTTACCCGCTTATGCATTTATAGCACTAGACTTTACTACTCAAGCTGCGTTATATATCATCACCAATACATTACAGGATTCATCATAACAAGAGCTTTTGCTCATGGAGCTATATATTTAATATTAGGAATTACAATCCGAAACAGAATAAGGATAATGTATTTACAAGAATGTTATAACATAAAAAAAAAAACTATCATCTCTCATTTTATGTCGGACCAGTCTATTTTTGGGTTTCCATGACTTAGGGACTTTATGTTCATAAGTCTCACTTAATTTTTGTTGTGTTTTTTGTCGACATGAAAGACTTCAACACAACTTTTATTGTTTAAACTAATTTGATTAAAAATCTCTTTAAAACTTTAACATGTTGAAACTAATCAAATTTTAAAACATAAAACAAATTAAAACGTTAAATAAAATGTGAAAATGTGTTTTTTAATTTATTGTTAAAATACCTTCTCCAAGGTGTTATAAATTCTTATAATTATATATTAAAGATACACAACTATTATTTACTTTTAATCTTGTATTATATTAATTGTTTCAAAGTGACTTTTACGTATCCTACGATTCATAGACACGTATATTGTTTAACATGTTTCAAGATGTTATAAAAATGTTTATGTATTCAAAACTTGAGTTGTTTTATTAATAGTTTAATTTAATTACCTTATTAGTTAATTAGTTGATGACCGTATTGTTAATCAATCTCAAGCCTCGAATACGAGAGAGGGCTTCAAAATTTTTATTCGTCTAATCGTCTTGGACCTCCAAGACGGTTGAACGGCCCCTAATCCCACTTGCATAAAAGGAATAAAATAAAAGGTTGAGATCAACGCAACCACCTGTTGCAACGATGGTGCAGCACAGGAGTAGAGGTGCACAAATCAAGTATTGTGCCAAAACTAGTTCCAGGTAAGAACCAGTATTCGATGGACCATGTATTATACTTGGGGGTCGGGTATGAATCACGTTCAATCAAGTCAGGGTAGAAAGCGGTTCCAGGGAGGAACCGCTTCCAGATTGAACCCATTGGGGCAGGTATAATCAGTTCCAAGCTAGGTACACTTGGTGGTAGGTAGAAACTGGTTCAGGGTCTTTGGGTCCATGTATGGAATCGGGTATTTTTGTTCACTTCCTACACAGAGAATGGAGGGAGGTGATGAACCGATTATCAAGTTAATCGTCAATAATGTGAAACAATGGAGATTATGAATAAAATGTCTTTCAACATTGATGGTGACAAATACTTGATCCAAAACAATTATAAATTCAACGATGAATAAAACCAAAACCATGATCTTAGCCTTAAGAAAACAAAAATCAGACCTCTGGAAACATAAACATTAAATGTTTAAAACCCTAGTCTAAAATAACATTATTGGATCATCAGTATCCAGAAATTTAGTAGAAGAAACCAAGAACTTTACCACCAACATTCTTCCTCCTAGCTTCTTCATGGTCCATGATCCCAGCTGATGTTGTCAAGACAATGTACCCAAACTGCAAGTTTTATCATAAGGTTGTTCATAAATCTTAATAGTAGATGAAATCATGGGTTGAAAGTCACTCAAAACTATTATTTAACGCATAACAGTTGTAAATTTTATTCAATTTAAGATGTAATTAATTATACCTACCTGTCTAGAAGGAAGAAGTCTAGCAGTCCAGGGCTCGATTTCCTTGACTCCAACATCGAATCGGGGACTAATGACTCCACATTTGTTCAAACGTCCATTCAGTTCAACAACAATCTTTCCTGATCTATGGTCATCAACATATTCAAACTCACCAATATAACCTACATATTAGACCATCAAACTATGTCAAGTCAAACTAATTTTTTGTCAGATCATAAGAGGATGTAATGCCCATATAGTTCGTTATTCACAAACCATGTTTTTGCATCACCATAAGAAACTTGATGATGACTTTTGAAGATGGCCTGATCATGACCTGTCTCTTTCCCCTCTTCTCAGCATTGTACATGCTCTTAAGAGCGTCGTTCAAAACGCTAACCCTCACCATCCTCACAAAATCAAGAGCCTGCAAAAACAAACATAAACAATCCGTATCAAACACATTAAGATCAACAGCATCTGCTTCTACTATAAACTCAATTGAATAAATCTAAGAAAGATTGCCATTGAAAACAGTAAGATTAGGGTTTACCTCGGCTGCGGCGACTACTGAGTGAGGAAGAAGGGATACAGTACAGAGGCTTCAAATCGAGTTAGGGTTTTTCATTTTATAGCAGATTCAGAAATTACTAAATGGCTCCCTCGTCTATTGTTACTATTTAAATTCACCCTACCTTAATAAGAATTTTTTTTAAAAATAGGGTTTTTAGAAAGAGATGGTTGACAAGAGTGGCTTTTCCTTTTGGGTTTTGATATTAAGGGTATCGCTTTTGTTATGGGCGGGTTTTCGGTCTCGGTCAACATGTCACATGAGAATCCATGTGAATACGGAAGCTGTCAAGTCAAACTCAGAATTCGCCTCTGACATGTGCGAGTTCTCAAAAGGCAAAAATTATTTTACGGGGTGAGCAAAAATTAAATCATGATTAATATATTATATATATGCTAAAGATTTTATCTATTCTAATAAAATAGTAACTACGGATGCCACATGAAAACACTACAATCATTCTCGTTTTTTTCCTCATATTAAATAACTTCATTAAATACTAATTATATTATTTAATTTTTTTGATAAAAAATATTTTTTAAAAAAATTAAGAAATAGATATTTTTAATGTTTATTTCTAGAGAAAAAATTGTTATAAAAAGAAATTTTTCAATACCATCAAACATTTTTTTAAACAGATAATATTTTAAAAATGACATTTTTAACATGATTTGTTTTGAAACGAAATGTTTAATTTATTTTTTGGTAAAAACAGAATAAAGTTTATAAATAAAAATTTTAAAAGTTAATATCATTGTTTTATTACTTATAGTCTTTACTTATACATAATTTAAATCACATATTATTTTATAATTAATAAAATTTTATTCTATAATATACTAATCATGATTTAATTTTTGCTCACCACGTAAAAATAACTTTTGCTTTTTAAGAACTCGCCCATGGTAGGAGCGAGTTCTAAGTTTGATTTGACGGTTGTTGCATTCACATGGATTCCCATGTGACACGTTGACCGAGACAGAGAACCTGCCCATGACAAGGACGTGTACTCCTAATGTCAAAATTCAATAAGAAAACCTCTTTTGTCAACCATCTCTCTCTAAAAACTTCATTTTAAGAAAAATTCCATTAAATAAAAAAAAGCCCTTTGATTGTAGATTTGAACCAAAAATCATGACCGATGATAATGCTCCTTCAATGATTAGCGGGTAGTTTATGCCTTGTGGTGAAACGGACAATTTATTATTCTGTACTTGTTATCTTTCATTTAATTTATCAATTGTTTTGTTTTATGATTTAAATTTCTTATACAATTTATAATCATTATCATATCTTAAAGCTAACATATTGCTTCAAAACTAATTAGCATTATAGGAATAGTTTGATAATTCAACTCTTAAGTAAAAAAAAGGGTTAAATATGATTAAAGTTTAAAAATATTTTAAGAAAATTTCATTCAACATAGTATGTATTGAATTGTTTTGATACCAGGATGATCCCTTAATAAGTGTTTCCATTCCTTATCTCATTCCACCATACCAAACGGTACATTAGTCATAATTGGTTTTAATGTAATTGTTTATTTAAAGCACGATAGGAGATGTAATTTGAAAGAAAAATCAAATAAATTTGTTGTTTTAAAAAAATTAAGATTTATGTTTGCTGGTGGGAAAAGAAAAAGTCAAATCCTTCACTCATCAATCTTCAAACAGATAACTAAGGCAATCAAATCGAATTTAAAACCCTAGAATCTTCGTTTCATCATCAACCTCTGAAATCAGATGGCACCAAAGGCCGAGAAGAAGCCCTAAGACGCCGAGAAAGCACCGACGGAGAAGAAGCCAAAGGCTGGCAAGAAACTATCAAAGGACGCCACCGCTGCCGCCGGTGATAAGAAGAAGAAGCGATCGAGAAGCGATCGATGAAGAGCGTAGAGACGTACAAGATCTACATCTTCAAGGTGCTGAAGCAGGTACATCTTCGAGCAAAGCGATGGGGATCATGAACAGCTTCATCAACAATATCTTCGAGAAGCTCCCTTATGAAAGCTCTAGGCTCGCTGATGTATGTACGAGTACGATCACCCATTATTATCCGTTATCCTATGGCTCACGTTCCACCTTCATCCGACCCATTTATTTGCACCGCCCATAACCCGGAACCGACCCATGATGATAGAGCTTAAAGAAGTCCATGCAAATCCTATACCCACGTCCCAACTTCCCATGCATTTACCTTCCCATTTTCCCATGTTTTAATCTACTTTTATTATATTTGCTTTTTAAGTTGTACTCTTTGCTTTCTTAGTTGTTTATTTCTTTTAGTTCAAACGTGGGCATGTCTTGAACTATCTATATGTATTGAATTTCAGTAAATAGAAAAAGGGGGTGAGTTTTTTTATGATTAACTTTTGTGTTGATTTATCTCTTTAAGTGAGAGTTAGATTATTATTTGTCTATGCTAGTTCAACATTGGCAAGTTGAATGGTGTTTTTAGACAAGATTTCTTAACCGAAGGGGTGTATCTGTATCTTTGGTTAGATGTCACAGCCCTGTCGTTTGTTTCGGTGGTAAATCTGTATCCGAAACGAGCCTTAGATCTATCCGTTTATTTGATCGTGGCGTTTGAATTGGTGTTGTCCGGGTGATTTCCTATCACTCGCAATGTACAACTAGAAGCCCACGATCACCTCAAGGGAGTTGGCTAAACACGTTGTGTCCGAGGGCACCAAGGTTATGACGAAGTTCACCGGTTCTTAAGATGCAAGATTTCATCCAGGATTTGATGATCGTGCGTTAGGTGTCATATGGGTTTCAGCTTTTGTGTTTAGGGTTATCAACTGTATTTGCTTGCTCTAATTGCTCCTTTGCAAGATTTATGAAAAAAAATGGGATTTCTACAATTTGGATTGCCTAAAACTAAAAAAATAACATACAATTGCATCATTACACATGATCAAAATCAAAAGATGTATAATTGATATGACAGGCTTCACCACCTTTGATGTGTTCACTAGAGCCTCCCCTTTAGTCTCTAGTTAAGACCGCTCCTTCAGGCTTAACGCCTTAACCGACATATACATATATCATGATCACCAATCAAAATAACTTTTAGATAGTTTGAATTCAAGCTATCACCTTCCTCTATTTAGAGGGTGTTAAACCGTTTGAATTCACAAATCAAGGTGATATATGTTTAATCAAATGATTGTTTTAAATAAAAACCATTTTGGTGTATGAAATTTTGTAAACCATCGCCTATAACGGTTTGTAATTTTCGCTAGATATCCACAAACCATCATGCTTTGTGGATTGCCTACAAGGTACATACATTTAGTATAGTATAATTTGCATACTGCAAATAGATCAGCATTGACTCTATATGGTCCTTACACTACTTGGAATACCATTAGGATACAAGCTATTTTAAAAATGAGTTCCGGAGAAGATGGAATTACAAGATCCAATGAAACAAAAAGTACTCTAACTTATCCTAGTGAAAGAGCCAAGTTCAAGATTGACGGTCTCCCAAGATCACAAATATATAAATTACGTAAACCAGAAAGACTCTGCTTTAGTTTTCTTGTCCTCCATTCTAAACAACAAAAACCTCTTAAATAGGCCCAAGGAAACGTGCATGCATGCATGTACTACAAGATCATGGTAATAACCACCCCTCTCTCTTAATAATAAACATTGAACGGAAACATGGATCCTAAGATGCAGGAATCAAGACATGGAGCTCTTGGGTGGACCTTGGGTTGATGGGTTAGAGTGGATAGTCTGTATCACCTACACTCATGTTGCTTGTAAAATGAGTCCTGAATATGCTGTTAGCAAATGAAAAAAAAAAAAAAAAGACATTAGCCATGCATTAGATCGTTATATGCCATAGACCGATTCGAGACAGACAATCTCCCAAATGATAGGACCCTTTGAGCGGGTTAGACTCCAAAGAAATAATAGAGAAAACAAGACTTGAACCAATTTTTTTCCTTCATAACAATGCTTAAATACTAAATGTTAAGGGGTGTTTGGTTCATTGAATGTTTTTAAAAGGAATTGAAAATGGAATTGTAATTGGAAAGAGAATGGATTCCTTTGAAAATTAGTATTGTGTTTGGTTGGTAAATTTATAAATGGAATTAGAATGTTAAAATGTTAAAAAGACTAATTTACCCCATTTATTTTATTCATCCCCAGTCTTGCATCAAAATCACAAATCTCTTTTGTTGTTCTTCAACACAACCAGCTTCCACCACAGTGGCTTCACCATTCCACCAAACTAGCCTCCGTCATAGTTCTTCACCATGATCTCGACCATTATTCTTCATCGTGCTTCTTCATGTGCTTTGGTTTTGAGTTATGGAACCTTGATTTGTGTTCGATTTTGGATTTAGCTTTGGTTCGTCAATGGTGGTCGATTTAAGGAACCCAGATCCAAGTTCGATAGCGTCTTATTTTGTTTTGGTTCGTCAGTGGCGGTCAATTTGTGACGATTTATAGTCAATTAGTTAGGAACCCAGATCTGAGTTTGGTTTTTGCTTTTTGATTTTGATTTTCGCTTCTTGAGTGGTGATGATTTTGGTTTGTTTAATTTTGAGTTTGGTTTATTTTATTTTTAATTTCTACTTGTAGATAATTTGGAGCATTTTTTAGTACTGGGTTTGGTTGATTTTTGGGTTAAGGGATGGAAGATTCATGGTGGTTAAGAACATAGATGTTTGAACATAATCAGGGTTTTTTGGTAAAAATTTAATATTCCATTGAAATGTTTAAAATTCCTTCACTTGGGTGAAGGAATGTTGAATTCCACCGTTTAAAGGAAAACTTTCCAATTCCAATTTATTTATGGCCAACCAAACACATTTTGAGTTGGAATGTTTTTAAATTTCAATTCCAATTCCATGAACCAAACAACCCCTAAATGTTCCTACTTCTAACAACACTTGAAAATAAACATGGGTTGTACTAAGTAAACTACCACTATATGCATGATAAACTAAACATGGGTAAACATGAGAATGCATGTTAAAGTGAAAGTGGGTAAAACATGAGACTTGTTCCAGTAGCCAACTTGCTTTGACTATTGGTCCGAGATCATGGTGGCAATGGATCTTGGGTTGAAGGAGTTCCTCTATATGAAAATGTTCAATAACCTTAGGCGCGCCCAACAAGTATTGCTAATGATTGATGGGGCTTAGTCCCTCCCATGACCTTGGGCAGCATGGACTTGCTTGTCAAGGCCAGGAAGAGTTTCTCCAGCCCTGGACTCTCCTACCAGAAACTGGAAGCCTTTCCTCAAGCCATCTGTGATCTTATTTGAGTTATATAAATATACTTCTGTAAAAGTCACTCATATGAACTGAAATTAACAAACTATCTTAGGTTTCATAATTTTGTTAATCTAATACTTTATATTCAAAGATCATTACTAACCGCTACATCTTAAAACTACACCACTACTTATTTTTCTTTGTTTAAGTTTTAATATATAACTATCGAGTAAATTACATTTCCGTTTGGACATTATACTTATACACATTTTGAAAGGTCAGTGGCACTGGCCAATAAACCCACTTAAGTTTCATTATTGACAATTTTTACCCTAATTTTTTTTTAAACTTTGGAAATTGTCACTTTGACTCGGTTAAATATAAAATGTTGTTGCTTAACTTTATATACGTTTTACAACCGTCTACGCTTCGACAAACGTCTACGTTTAAACATAAATACAGTAATTAGTTGAGTCAAATATAAATGTTTCGACGTAAGTTTTGTTTGAAAACACGTCGCGTGAAATATAATACATTTTGGTTTACTCTATGTCACATAAATTTTGTTTGGAAAAATTCAGGTCAAATATGATACGTTTTAATTCAACAGTATAAATTCGGGTCACTCCATGTATGACGTAAATTTAGTTTTGGAGCGAATCGGGTCGATTGTAATTTATACATTATCACGCCGCCGCATACAATGTCACGGCAACGCATGACGGATAAAATAACTAGTTATATACTAAAACCTATGCCATTTATCTAAGAAATGCCAAGCAAATACATTATCAATGCTAAAATTTAAAAATTTGAGACTAACAGAATTAAATACAGAAAAAATTTATTGGACAATATTCAAGTAAAGTTTAAACTATAAAAGGAATAGGCCTGACCTTTCATCCTTTCTTGTGGTTATTTCTTGTTTGCATACTGGATCCGGATATTTCTACCATCAAGTAACTGAAAGAAAGAATTAACAGCATACTCGTTATCAATGATCATATATCCTCCTGATATTTGAACTTCGCAGATATATATTGTTTTAAAAAACCAATATAACCTGACCATCCATTTCTGCTAAGGCTTTGCTGGCACAATCCTCAGAAATGAAATGCACAAATCCATATCCTTTTGATTTGCCACTCTTGTGATCGCATATAACTTTTACTGCAAAGATGCTGACATTTGGTATAACAAACAAGTTCGGTGTGGGCCAAAACTTATTTTGTCCAAACAGATGTTTATTATGTTAAACCATTTTTATGTGAAATATAAATATATAATAATGAATGCATAATATTAACAAACAAACAAACAAACATACCCAGTAAATCCCACTCAAGAGCAGGGTCTGGGGGGGGTGGTTGGTGGCGAGTCTTTCCTCTATCTGGAAAATAGAGAGACCGCTTCCGAAGAGACCCCCGACTCAGTAGGAAAACAATAACCGTAACAATTATGGTATACAGCATCAACACACAGGTAAAGATCACATAAAAGCTGAGAAATTGATACGACAGATACTCTTCAAGAAACGCGCGAAGGGCAGATTAAAAAAACAGGGGTCCTCGCAACTAAGTCTACGACTACCCTCCTACCCACAGATCCCGCTAAAAGTCCTTAATTTTAATTCTACGCCTCCACGCACTCCTATCCTCGATCATGTGCTAGTTATTTGAATAAAAAGATCCCGCTACCCACAGATCCCGCTAAAAGTCCTTAATTTGAATGCATAATATTAAACATATAATATGAAAGTAAATTTAATAGAAGTTCTAGTTATTTGAATAAAAGATTTTCTACATTCAATATACATTGTTGGAAACTTAAGCTATTTGATCTGTTCCAATTTTAGTATTCTTTTATGTGTTTCACACAATCACACACAGAGATATAACATACCTTCAATAATTTCTCCATGCTGCTCAAAAACTCCTCTCACCTGGTTCATTTGTATCATAGGAAAGCCCTGCGCCCATACATATACTGTGATGAACAGGTCTAATTAATAAGAAAGACAAAAGCTAGATGATGTTCTAGAATATATATATATATATATATATATATATATATATATATATATATATATATATATATATATATATATATATATATATATATATATATAATTAACAAAGGTATTTAGTAGTTTACATAGCTTTTTAATACATATGACATTCTTTTATCCTTAAACCAGTGTTTGTTACAAGGTAAAAAGATGTGCATTGACCAGCACAAATTCATTTCCAAAAGTGTAAAATGGACATTATGATCCCAAAGACCAAAATGCTTTTTCAGATTTGCCATGCTTAGTGAAAACTGGGGAATGATAAAAACAGAGGAGATGATAGAAGTTCATGAAAAACAAATACTGATAGCATATTTTAGTACTACAAAAGTAAAATTAACACAAAAGTAGAGAAAGAGAAACAAATACCTCCTCCAACAAATAATTTGCTGGAGGAGTGGCGCCACATCATCCGTCTGAATAAAGGCGATGAAGAAAGCCGATAAACGACATTCACCGCCAACATTATCTGCATGTTTACAATCTAATTAAGGGAGCAAAGAAACCTAAATAACATAAGTTAGCAATAGTTTAAATTGACTATTTGGTTTGCAGTAAAAAATTCCTACTAAGTATACATTCTTATTTACTAACAAAATTATAAGTAAATTATTCAGTAAGACTAAAGATCTGTACTATCTGTAGAAATGTTTATACTTCAATTTGGGTTTTTCAATAAAATGATACCAAGGAAAAACCAAGAATGTTTATGTTGTCATTGCATGTGAACCAGTGGCAAATCCATAAATTTTAGTCAGTGGGGGTCAAAAACGGGACGACAAAAGGGGATATTGTTCGCCAAGAACTATCCTAATTCATTCTAATACATACAAGACCATTTATTTTCTAAAAAATAGCTTGTTAAAATGAGTTGTCAAAATAGAGATAAAGGATGATCACAATGCTATTACACCATCCTTTGTCAAATTCAAGTTGTAATGCATCAATTTAAACTTGTTCTAGTACCAAGTCAATTCATAACTGGAACTTGTATCATCTACTATTTCTCTCTCCTTATTTGACTTGTGCTTGAATTTAATTATTATATGTTAGCAGTAAACATAGATTAAGAAGATGATTCAGCAATAAAAAGAATTTCAGGGTGAGACGGTACCTTCGGTTTGGTAAAAAAAAATCTATTAATTCTGCTAATCAATAGTCGTTTCGAAGGAGCAACATGCTCATCACACAAAACTGGATGTCCTGTACAGAAAAGCCAATACCAATCATACCTTTAATTCAAATAAACAAACACACAAAATGCAATTTATCTGATTACAGAAAATTCCATTATGACAAACTAACAAAGTGTATGAACACATTCTAAATTACTATCTTTCAACCCGATTGAGAAATTGCAAACTGCAAACTTCGATTTTTTAAGTTAGATTGGACTAACAATCAAGGAAGGGCAGTATTGAATACTGAAAATGATAATGATTAATGAAGTAAAAGAAATGAAAGAAGGGAACCTGCTTGGGTGTGATTTAGGGTTGTGCAAATTAGGGAAAAATGAAGTTGACTATGAGATTTAGGGTTCTGCTGCTGCGGAAATAGACACGTATGGATTCCGATGCTGTATCAGTATGGATTCCACACATCAGGTTTCTGATGCTGTATGGATTAATTCAGCAATCGTTTCTCATACAATACAACCCAACTCAACTTTTTAATATGATTTATCATACCTTTTTATTCTATTAAAAATAGTAATATTAAAAATTGTTATTCTATTTTAAAACGTTCCTCAAAAGGCTAATATTTATTTGAGAAATGTTTAAATAAAAAGACACTTAAAACTAAAAAACTAAAACAAGTAATCTCAAGCATCAATCTTTTTAACAAGTGTGTCTCGAAACGTCCAGCAAATAGACTAAAAAGGTTGTCGGTTCGGTAATTTCTAACCCGCACTCAGCTTTATTATTGGGAGGAGCATTCTTGAGCTGCCAATGATCATAAAAGAGTTGTGCTTTTGGTTAAAAAAGACTAAATAGGAGGCTTTTCTTAGAAAATGACCTAGAAAAGACCTTTGACAACCTTAATTGAAACTGTTTATCCACTGTGCTAGCTCAATTTGGTTTCCCCCCAAGATGGTGTAAGTGGATGAAGGATGTCTTAAGGCTTCCCGAATTTCTATATTCATAAATGGCTCCCCAACCTCGAAATACCAATGTTCCTGTGGGCTTAGAAAAGGGGACCCCCTCTCACCCTTCTTATTCGTCTTAGCCTTGGAAACTCTCTTTTTCAAATTATCTCAAGGGCGGACAATACTGGTATCTTTAAAGGTATTTTTCTTTCGAACAATGGTCCTTATATCTATCATCTCCTATATGCCAATGATGTGCTATTCCTTGGGAAAGCTTCCAGGAATAATATAATGAACATTAATAGAGTTATGAGATGTTACTATCTCATATCGGGCCTAAAGGTTAAGTGATGTGGGCATAAATCAAAACCAACTCATTGATTTGGCATCTTTTAATGATTTGGTGTCTGCTACCATCTTCATCTGAAATACACATTCATCGAATTCATCACTCGTGTACATCATGACCTGCAATACCATCATTCTCTGTCTTATGATTAATCTTAATTGAAATTTATGAAGGGATTCTACTCATTATCAATCTCTAAAGCTTCTGGAAACATCAATTGAACCAAAATCATCATCATCTCGATTAGTCTCTACCCTAAGTCACGGTTGTTCTTGATCTTACTTTCTATCAAATCAATACCAATCTAGGTAACCTACACACTCGTGTGTCAATTGGGAAATAAAAGCCCCGTGTTTAATTCGAGTATTGACATTGATTTCACATCCAATTAAATCAATTATAATCGAGGGTTCATATGGATTTGATTAATTTGGGAATTTCTATATTTTTGCTTTTAAGTTTTTATTTGGGATTTGCAGGACCAGTGAAGGGGCCAATGCAACAGTTTCACAGTGAAGAAGACTTAGAATACTTAACGAATCAAATAGGGAACCGAGTTTATTTTGATGTGTGAATCCAAGGATCGTCAACAGGAATTATCAGTGTCAATTGATGTCAAGTCAACGTTTGCGGAATTAACGTTGATTTGGTTTAATTGTTTTAAACAACTTAAAATATCAATAAATGATCAAGAACACACGTAACAAAACACAATTAATGATTAATCAGTATTTCATTAGAACATGTTAATGATTACAAATGTATTGAATGAATGATATTAAAGAATGCTATGATGTGATGGCTGCTAGGGTTTGATTGAAAGACTTTGAAGTGATTGTCGTATTGCTATTGCTGTTCTCGATCAATCAATCGTCTAACTCAATCGTGCTTGAATCGAAACCTAGGATCCATATATATAGACAATGATGTTTCAGTTATTGGAAACACCGGATCTCTTGGGATTTGATTTGTTTCAGTTAAGGAATCATCGGATTTCTCGGGATTCGTATAACTGCCTTGTTGGTTGACTTGTTGACTTGCAACACTTGTATAATACAAGTGTTTGGACTTCGCAGGAAGTGTCTTCAGTAGGAATTTGTTCTTCAGTAGATGATGTTCTTCTTCCGAAGGAAACTTATTCTTCCGAAGGAAACTTGTTCTTCCGAAGGAAACTTTTCTGATTGTTCATCCGCAGAAGATCTTCGGATGTAAAATTACTTGTAAAAAATATATCTACGGAAGAACAAAATGTTCATCCGTAGATGTTTCTTACACTTGGTCAATTTCATAAATTGACCAATTATAATGTTTGTACCTGCAATCATACATAAACCAACACACATATAAATGGGTTAACCTATATATTTAATGCATACACAATGATGAATTACAAAAATTCATTACAGATATTAATTCAAGTACTAAGTCTATACATAATGACTAGATCTACTGATTCTAGACCTAACAATACTCCCCCTTAGGCTTAGATACTTGCAATCAGTTCTTCAAAACTGAAAGTTCCTTGACTCTGGCAATGATTTTGTTGTAGAAGTAAGACATAACAGTCTTCTGATCATCATACTTGTAGTTGATCTTCATCTTGCTGAACTTCTTCAGAGTCTCAAAACTTATCCCCAGAACATCTTCCTCTGTAGTGAGTGTGTCTAACACATTGTTGTTATTCACCACTTCTAGCTCATCTTGCTCTGAGATTCTGAGTTCTGTTACTTCATCAAAAGTTGTTCCCTTTAGCAGCCCAGCATTGAATCTTCTTCATTTGTAGGCTTTGGCATGTCAATCACTTGGATCACATGGACATGCAGGAACAGATCATTTTGTGCTTTTTCATCAGTCAGCTTGGGAAAGAATTTGTCATTTAGATATGAGGTGTAGCTGGGATGGAGTAGTTTGATTTCCACAGGATCAAAGATCCTGATCCTGTCAGCTTTCTTGTTCTCAGCATTTCTCAGTAGGACCAACTCCTTTGTCTTCTCAACGTAACCCCATTCAGTGATTGGGTATGTGAATTGAGTCCCTTCAATGCATTTATTTGCTGCTTTGTTTCTGTTTTTGTAGCCAACCCTCTTCAAGAATTCATCATCTACATGTTCTGAGGCATTGGACTTGTATCTTTTGAGCCCTTTGATTCTCTTCTGATGCTCTATATCTTCTCTTTTTGCTTCTATCAGGACATCATCTTTAAATTTAGTCTTCAACTTTCCCAGTAGAGTTGAGAAGTCTCTTCCTCTAGGGTGAATTGGATAATTGCTGATGATAAGACTTTGAAGATCTTTGATGTCATTCTCTGGCAGACTCACCACTGAGAGTACATCAAGGAAGTATTCAACTCTTCCAGATGTTCTTTTAATAATGGCACAATCCCAGTCTGGATCATATTTCTAGGCCATGATCCTGTTTTCTTCCACAGAACTAGGAGTTGTGAGGTGGTCTATCAATTGTATTAGAGTGGACTTCTGCTCAGTTATCTCTCTCACTCTAGTCCCAAGTGGCCATACTTTGCCAGGTATTACTTCTCTTGGCTCTCTGATTAGTTTCTCATTTCCTTTGCGTTGATCTTTAGATTCAACAGTTATAGGTTCAGCAGGAGATTTGCTTTGGTCCACATAAGATGGATGTGGAGCTTCAGTTCTGAATCTTACACCACAGTATCCAACTCAACTTTCATCACATGCTCCATCATCCTTCTAAGTTCTCCTACTGATCTTCCTTTAAGCTCATGTGGTTTGTAATTATGGCCTTGTAACCAGCAAGTCATGTTGTATTTGCTCAGCTTAGCTGTGTCACAATATCCCAACTCCTTCTTTGTTTTCTGAATGGATTGAAAGGTGTTGAAGGCTTCATAATCACAATTTGGAATCATAAAGCATGCAAGCTCAAATTCTTTCAACAGATTCTTCATCTCAGTCATGTTTAGTCTCTCAACCATGTCATAAGGGAAACCATGGTTTATAAGTGTCATGAACATGGTTGATTCAGGCCTCTCTTCTAATATGTCTCTTGTAGTCAGAAGATCATCAGCCTTTGAGACTTCTTGTTCTGGTGGAGAGTCTTCTTTGATTAGCTCTTCCCACTCTTCATCACTTTCATCATTCTGCTGAGAGATAGACTTCACAGTAGATAAATCTACTGAAGGTGTGTGTTCAGGAGATGTGAGCTTTTGTTTCTTGGAAGTACTTTCATCAACATTTATCTTCTTCTCTACAGTACCAAGATACTTTCTTTTTCTTGAGTACAGAATCATCTCTTTTGATGCCTCAGTAGATTGTTTTGTTTGAGCAGTTGAAGCATTAGCATTAGATTCCAATGTACCGATCTTCATTTTCAGCTGCTCAATCTCTTCTTCTTCTTCTTTTATCTTATCACATGTGACTGAGCAGTCATAGTGCTATTTGCTTGTTCAAACTTCATCATTATCTTTTCCTTTTCTTTCTTTTCAGATGTTGTTGACTCTTTAAGCTCAGCTTCCTTATCCAGTAAAGCATCAATGACTTCCTTATCGCTTTGAGCATCTTCTCTCAGTCTTTTTATTCTTGCTTGTTGTCTTATCAACTCTTCATCCTTTTCTTTGATCATTCCCTTCAGTTCTTGTATTCTTTGCTTTCGTTTGTTTGATTTTAACACCAGCTTGTTGTACTCAGCAACCAGATAGCTCTTGCTGACAGGGATATCATTATCACTTAGATCATCTTCATTGTAGGCAATAATATCAACATAGTCTGCTTCTGCATCTACTTCCTGATGCTGAGAATCAACCTCATCATCTTTAACTTCTTCCGGATCAACACTTGCTGAGCTTGACCTGGGTTCAGTGGCTTGATCTACAAGTTCTTGATGAGTTTGTTGTTGTTGATGATCAGTCACTGGAGATACTTGTTCAGTTTCATTTGAAAGCACAGGGGATTCAATTTTGGATAATGACAGTTTAACTGTACTTGCTTGTGAGACTAATTCTGTCTCCCCAGTGTAAATACTCTCAGTAGCTGAGTTTTCAGGATTTGGAGGTTATTGATAAATTTGCATTTGAAGCTGATTTGGTGATTGGGGTTGAATGGGAGAGATTGGTTCTATTTTGGCTGGCTGGAGATTGTGGTTGGGGTGTTTGTTGTTGATTTGGTGATTGATGGAGGATAGGTGAGATTGGTTCTGTGTTTTGACTGGCTGGAGATTATGGTTGGGGTGTTTGTTGTTGTTTTGGTGATTGATGGAGGATTGGTGAGATTGGTTCTGTATTTTGGCTGGATGGAGATTGCTGATGTATGGGTGATGTATCTGGTGAGTGAGTGTCTTCAGCAGAGTTTGTTGCAGAGATCTCTTGTTCACTTTCCCACACAAGCTCTTGAGGAATGTCTGCAGTAGCATCAATCACATGTGCAAACATGTCCATGTCACCTCCTTCATATTTTCCAGAAATTTTGTTTAGCACAGATCTGCCAAGGTGTGCTTGAATAAACACACCACCCTCCACTGAAGTTCCAGGCAAATCCGCATTAATAATAAGTTGAATGAACCTTGGAAACATATACATCTTATCAACCTTCTGTACTCTAATGTGATCACACAGACAGTTGAAGATGTACTTTGAATAATTGTATGTTCTTCCCTCAAAAATACCAATGATACCAGATGATATATGCCTTGAAAATCTATCAAGCCCAGATTTTATGTTTGAGATGCACTTCAGATAAGTGTGACACAAAATCTGTATGGCTTACAGAGTCTTCCCTTCTTGATTTCTCCTTTTCAAAGTCACCATCATACCCCATTATGAGAAAAACCTTTTCTATGTATTCATTTTCAAACACATCAGGGTGTCCGGCTTCAACATCTCCTAGTTCAAGAACCCTTCTTATTGTTTGTTCATCAATTCTCAGCCTTCGATTCTTAACTTCAGCAATAATACCTTCACCATCTTCTTCTACGTATGCCGAATTCCAGAAATCAGTAATATGTGATCGATAAATCACCGGCTCTGCTGATAGGGCATAGAACAGCCTCGATCTTCTTAGATATCTGATAATTTCTTGACACCCTTCTGACACAGGGTTTAAAAAGGCACACACATTGTGTTCTATCGCGAATCGATTATCCATCTGTTCATAAGAAAGGACTTCGTTAAAATCACATTATTGATATGAGAATACGAACAGTTGTGAGATAAAACAAGAATCAAATGGTTCATTCTTGAATATTACGACATGTTTTACCTTAATAACAGCAGATTAAGAACACATATATATGTTTGCTTTAAGGTTTTGATTTGGTAAATTTTGAATGCTGAGGAAGTGGGAAAAATTTTGTTGAGTGAGATTTTCTAGGTCTGAAAAGTGAGCTGAAAAAGCGAATAATGAATTTGACAAGTCAAATCACATTATTTATACTCTCAGACACATTAATTTTATCTCATTTATTAAGTGGGACCCTTAATGTATTCTTCCGTAGAATTAATTTCTCATTAATTAAGTGGGATCCTCAGTGTATTCTTCCGCAGAACATCTACGGATCAACAACATCTGCTGATGAAGTGAAATTGAAACATTAAATTACTTGTTGATCTTTAATCATCCGTAGTTTACCAATCTACGGATAAACATTTAAGATTGATTTCTACATTGTAGCTTCTGCTGATGCTTAAAGTAGCACAACGCAGAGAAATATTATTGTATGTATGGCCCAACTCCATTGGTTAGAACCATTTATTGCTTTAGGACCTTGTTGGCTTTGTATACATGGCAATTTAGTACAAGAAAGTTTAAAATTATGATTTTTACTAAAAAATTTTTATGTATCCAGAAGCTAAGATGATGCTCAGATTCCAGTTCCTTCAAATTGATAATATATAGACATTGCTGCTGCTGATTGAGATACTTTTTCATGTATTATACTCCCCCTAAATTTGTGATTAATGGTGAACTTAAGCATTTATCATAAATTTCTTTAAGAGGAATAACATGATTTTTAACTGTATGATAATGATCAGATACATATACACATATGATGGGATCATACTATAATACTAAGCCTCTTCCTGGTTACTTATTTTGTTGATTTGATACCTGAACAAGTTCTGATTGCAAGTATATTGTCCACATAAATCCATGCAAGAGCTCATGTATCAACTAGGCATGTTGTTTATCATGTTTTCATATTGATTTCAAAATAACTGTTATGGGCTTCACATTCAATTCACAAAGGTTTTTTCCTCCCTTTGCAAGTCAAATCATTATTTTTCACACTTAAGACTATGTACTTTAAGTTATAATATCTATCTTGAGATGTATTTGGCATCTCATTGATGCATTGATTTAAAAGCTCAAGATAATATACAGTTGATCACATAGGATTCTTTTGAGAGCTTTAGATCATCATCAGGTCCCAGGTCTTTACTCACGTAAAACAGAGGTGCCTTTAAACCCAAGTCTTTGTTCACACAAACAGAGGATGATGAGGATCATGATCTTTTCACTTTTTTCAACTGATATTCAGTATGGTGATCATACATACCCCAGGTCTTTGTTCACATAAAACAGAGGGAGTATGATTTGCAAAGATAGATATTATAAAGTTGTTTTACATAGTGTGTTTAGATGAGTGATTTGATCACATTAGGATAAGACTCACTTTGTATTCTCAAAATGAAGTTTCCCACAAACAATCATTTTAGTATTATGTTTGGCATGCACTCAGTTTAGTTTCCACTCAAGATGAATCTACTCACATATCAAAAAACTTGCTGAGATTTATTGTTATTTATTTATTCCAGGAATAGGCAAGCTATAGTGTACTATCATTTTCCAAACATATGTCATGCTGATGCATTATTACACACAGCCTTTTGTTTGTTTAAATTTGATTAATCTAAGTTAATCATGCCTAGAGACTCAATCAGAAATTAAATCTGACTGAATCAAGGCTTTGTGAATAAAATCAGCAAGCTGATTTGATGTATCCACTTTGACTAACTTAATCACCCCCTTTTCTGAGTCAATCTCTCAGAAATGATATCTTATCTCAATATGTTTTGTTTTACTATGTTGCACAGATTTGCAGTTATAACATATCAGCAGAATTGTCTATATAGATAGAAGTTTGAAGAAAAATTGTAACCATAGTCAAGACATTGATTTTTTTGCAACCAAAGAACTTGAGAGCAACCAGCTGAAGCAACAATGTACTCAGCCTCAGCTGTGGATACAGAAACATTGGTTTGTTTCTTGCACTGCCATGATACTAGCCTTGGTCCAATGAATTGACATCCACCGGTTGTTGATTTTCTGTTACTGTTACATCCACCATAGTCACTGTCTGAGTATGAGTAGAGTGTAAAGTCTCCATCCTTTGGATACCAAAGACCAAGTCCTGGTTTTCCCTTGAGGTATCTGAAAATTCTTTTTACAGCATTGAGATGTGATTCCTTGGGATCAGATTGGTACCTAACACATACACACACAGCAAACATAATATCAGGTCTACTGGCAGTTAAATACACAAGTGAACCTATCATTGATCTATATAATTTTTGATCAATAGATTTTCCAGAGGGATCAGGAGCAATCTTATCAATTGTTGATGCTGGTGTTTTGCATGAGGATACTTCAGCAAGATTGTATTTCTTTAGAATTTGATGTATGTATTTTTCTTGGTTGATGAATATTCCATCTGCTTTTTGATGAACTTGAAGGCCAAGGAAGAAGGTTAATTCACCCATTGAGCTCATCTGAAATTCAGATTT
The DNA here is from genome assembly GCA_025215565.1 of Flaveria ramosissima. Taxonomy (NCBI): domain Eukaryota; kingdom Viridiplantae; phylum Streptophyta; class Magnoliopsida; order Asterales; family Asteraceae; genus Flaveria; species Flaveria ramosissima. The sequence continues at coordinate 48,931,545 of CM046029.1, read as the reverse complement.
CATCAGCTCTTCAAAATTCACACACAATCTCTTATTAGTTGATCCAAATATAATGTCATCAACATATACTTGAACTACTAAGAGATCTTGATGTTTTGTTTGAGAAAAAGTGTCTGATCAATAGTTCCTCTTTTGTAGCCATGCTTGAGTAAGAAAGATGATAGTGTTTCATAGCATTTTCTTGGTGCTTGATGAAGACCATACAAGGCCTTATCTAGTTTGTATACCCTGTGAGGATAATGAGGATCTTCAAATCCGGGGGGTTGTGACACATAAACTTCCTCATCAATTTTCCCATATAAGAATGCACACTTGACATCCATCTGATACACAGTAAACTTCTTATATGAGGCATAGGCCAAAAACACTCTTATGGCCTCAATTCTTGCAACTGGTGCAAAAACTTCATCATAGTCTATTCCTTCTTCTTGAGTGTATCCTTGTGCAATCAACCTTGCTTTGTTTTGTACAATAATCCCTCTATCATCCAGTTTGTTTTTGTATAGCCATCTAGTTCCAATAGGATGTTGACCTTCAGGCAAGTAAACAAGAGACCATACTCTTTGCTTTCTGAACTGTTGAAGCTCTTCTTGCATAGCTTCAATCCAACTATTGTCTTTTAAAGCAGCTGTGATGTTTTGTCACACCCCCGCTAAAAGCGGAAACACGGGGATGTAACGAGACCGGGATCGTCATAACACATGGTAAGCGATAGAGAGCAATATAAACAAATGATGACATGCGTGTCATGACGACACCCGACAACAAGGGGACTTGTGTCGTGTTTAGTCAATGTTCACGACAACATAGCCATAAGCAACCTGATAATGATAACACATGTTCACATAAAGATGAAAATGTAAATGTTAATTCCCACAACCCGGGAACAAGTTTCAAAAGTTGATAATTGTTTATACATGATAACATTGTTCAAAAGATTGTTTATCAAAATATGTTAAGTCCCAATATGCATCCTAGGGTCTCCACTAAGGCAGCACACCTAGATTCCTGGACTTGTATGATCACCTGAAAAGATATGCTTAAAACGGTCAACATAATTGTTGGTGAGCTCGCAGGTTTATATAATAGAATGTAAGTGATGCTGTATAATGTAAGCGTATGGAATACCGTGATTACAGTTATATACACAAGTAAATATCACATGACATGAGCTTTGAAACCAAACCTAGCGACGTACACAAAGAAATTGTCGGCATATATTCACCCAAGGGCCCGTTCCTGGCCACTGATGGTACCAACTAGTATACCATCGAACGAGGGTGGGGGTGTCAACCCAGTAGTACTACCAATACCTAACCGTCGGTTCCCACACTGGAATTAAATAGTTGCAAAGATAGAACCACACAGCAGACCCAAGCATGTATCAAATAGTACTTGCAACACAGTATCACGTTGATTCTTTGTATGTAAAATGTATGTAAGTTGTACAGCATAGAAATTGTGTAGCATACTTTTCCCCCAAGTTTTAATGATTGAAATATTGTATAAATGTGAAAAGGGGCCACGAAACTCACTTGTTAGGTGGTAAGTATGTATGATCGATGTATCCCAAATGTTGAATGCAAATAAACAGTCAAACACCTATTGACAGTTATTGTATAGCATTAATGATATGATATATGTATAAGCGCGCAATAATGATGGGTCGGTTCGGGTCGTATCGGCTGGGTCGCGTATAACACACACAGACTGACACACGTACTAGATCTTATATAGATCCAAGTACAAGACATTGTCGCCATTAATGATGATGTTTAAGTAAAAGTCTCGTTGTTATTGAAGAAGCATTGAATAAATGTCAATAGTTTTAAGTCGATTGATCGTTGTAAAGCGTTAGTTCAATTTGCTCAAAATGGTATGTGTGCCCTTTCTCGCGTTGACTTTAATCTTTGTGGCCGAACAATGGCATTATTGTGTTAATGTTACCTCAACATCACACGACATACTCACACCACGCACAAGGGATCAAACTCAACAATTTCAGTCGCATAACAAGGTCAGACGCACGACTCAACCTCCATTCGTGCGAATCAACCCTCAATCGTGCGAATCAGCTTCATTCGTACGATTGAGCCTTCATTCGTATGACTGGCATTCAGTCGTACCACACAACACCCAATCGCACGACTCAGCTCCCATACGCACGAATCAACCTTCAGTCGTACGAATTAGCTACTTTCGTACGATTGAACCTTCATTCGTGCGATGGACTCCAGTCGGGACTCACGTCGACGAATTCGAATTCACGCATCACTGACACATTCGCACACGTCACTGCTACAGACTCGACATCACAGCACTCAGAATCTCAATCAGCACTCACTCACATCATCACATTGCCTCTCAGCATGACACACATAGCACTAGCACCACTCAGCATCAACACACTCAGTCGCAATAGCTGACACACGCGAACTCACGAGCGCATGATCATGTCATCATCACATCGCATCAGTCGCAGATCCTCAATGCATCGCATCCCATGATGCCTCATCTGGCGGAATCGACTCCCTGTGGAGCAGGGCTGCCCCGTGCTCTAAACACCTAACACACAGAAAGCTACACACACCAACCAAAAACATCACACCAAAGAACACACTCAACACAACTACACAACGCATGACATACGACAAGTCAAGGAGACCCGTTTACGAACACTTGTATGTTCGGGTGAACCCTAGTTTTGGACAGCCGTTGAAAGCGTGAAAAGGCTTAGAAAACGGACAACCAAAGACAACTACCTGCTAGAAAGGGGTAGTCTAAGCTGTAGACGGTGTCAAGACGAAGAAAACGAGACCTCTCGGGTGGATTTGGTGCAAGAATGGTGATTTTGTGTGTAGAGGGTGAGATGAAGAAGATGATGATAATGAGGTTTTAGGGCTGATAAGAGGGTATTTATACCCAGCCCAAGTTTGCAAAATTACAAGTTTAGTCCCTGCACTTAACCCCCGAGTTTTCCCAAATTTGGTTCGGTTGAAAAACGACTTTATTAGGTGTTTCATATTAATTGTAAAAGTGCATTTAATGTTGTCATGACTTAAGAAATGGTTATGTTAAAAATATTTAATATATATATAAATGGTACATTTGACGTTTTCAAAAATGAGAGTTTTAAAAGTCTTTCAAGGTTCACATAGAATTGTAACGAATGCACACACGACGATACTAATGCACACATGATATCCACATGTAGAATCAAATAAGGATGAGAAATGAGCGGTCAAAGAATGTTTAACGGAGAATCACGTTAATTGACGGACCTTAAAGGGACGGATGTCACAGTATCCCCCAGTTGAGAGAATTTCGTCCCGAAATTCAGCTGGAGTTAGGTCCAAGAGTGTCATCCTCGAAAAGATGTGGATATTTGAGTTTCATCTGATCTTCACGTTCCCATGTAAACTCTGGCCCTCGTTTTGAATTCCACCTTACGCGAACAATAGGTATCCTACTGCGCTTCAGTTGCTTGACCTTTCGATCCATGATCTCAATGGGTTCTTCAACAAAATGAAGCTTGTCGTCAATCTTGATTTCCTCGATTGGCACGTGAAGGGATTTATCGGCCAAACATTTCTTGAGGTTTGACACGTGAAAAGTATCATGCACACCGCTAAGCTCTTGTGGCAACCTTAACCGGTAAGCCACTGGACCGATTCATTCAGTGATCTCAAATGGTCCAACCTATCTTGGGGCTAACTTCCCTTTCTTTCCGAATCGAACGACTCCTTTCCAAGGGGAAACTTTGAGTAACACACGATCCCCAACATTGAATTCTAGAGGCTTCCGACGATTGTCGGCATAGCTCTTTTGGCGATCTCGTGCGGCTTTAAGTCGATCTTTGATTTGGAAAATCTTGTCTGTTGTTTCTTGGATGATCTCGGGGCCTGTTAGTTGACTTTCACCAATCTCGGCCCAACAAACGGGAGATCTGCATTTCCTTCCATACAACGCTTCAAATGGAGCACATCCAATGCTTGAATGGTAGCTATTGTTGTAGGAAAACTCAATCAACGGCAGATGAGCATCCCAACTACCACCAAAATCGATTACACACGCTCTCAACATGTCTTCTAGCGTCTGTATAGTGTGTTCACTTTGGCCATCTGTTTGAGGGTGATAGGCTGTACTCATGTCTAACCGAGTGCCCATCGCTTTCTGTAGTGTCTGCCAAAAACGTGAAGTGAATCTGCTATCACGGTCGGATATGATTGACACCGGCACCCCGTGCCGTGTCACGACCTCTTTGATGTACAATCTCGCCAACTTATTCATCTTGTAATCTTCTCGGATAGGCAAGAAATGTGCTGACTTTGTCATTCGATCAACAATGACCCATATCGAGTCATGACAGCTGCTTGTTCTAGGGAGTTTGGTAATGAAATCCATAGTTATGTTCTCCCATTTCCACTCGGGAATTTCAGGTTGCTGTAATAATCCTGATGGCTTCTGATGTTCGGCTTTGACTTTCGAACACGTCAAACATTGGCTGACGTATAAGGCAATGTCTTTCTTCATGCCTGGCCACCAGTATAGATCCTTAAGATCATGATACATCTTGTCTGCACCAGGATGAATAGAATATCGCGTCTTGTGGGCTTCATCCATGACTAAGGTTCGAACACCTCCCCATTTGGGTACCCATATGCGATCCATGAAGTACTGAATACCGTCATCCTTGCGAATCATCTGTTTATCCAACCCCCGGAACTCTTCTCCGCAAGGTTTTTTCTTTCAATGCCTCACTTTGTGCAATTTGAATCTGAGCTTTCAAGTTGGTTTGGATGGTCAATCCCAACGCTCGTGCACGTAGTGGTTTCACGCGTTCTTTACGGCTTAAGGCATCAGCCACCACGTTAGCTTTCCCCGGATGATACCGGATTTCACAATCGTAGTCACTAAGAAGCTCTACCCAACGTCGTTGGCGCATGTTAAGTTCCTTCTGATCCAGAATATGTTGAAGGCTCTTATGATCAGTGAAGATGATGCATTTGGTGCCATACAAGTAATGTCTCCAAATCTTGAGTGCAAATACTACAGCGCCCAACTCAAGATCATGAGTGGTGTAGTTCTTTTCGTGCACTTTAAGTTGTCGCGAAGCGTAGGCAATCACCTTATCCTTCTGCATTAGTACACATCCCAATCCTTGATGTGACGCATCGCAGTACACCACAAAATCATCGGTTCCGTCTGGGAGAGACAATATTGGCGCGTTGCACAACTTCTCTTTCAACGTTTGGAACGCTTGCTCTTGTGCATATCCCCAGTCAAACTTCTTGTCTTTCTGAGTAAGCAGGGTTAACGGTTGCGCGATCTTTGAGAAATTCGCGATGAAGCGACGATAATAACCGGCCAATCCTAAAAATTGCTGTATCTCTGATGGCGTATGGGGCGTATCCCACTTCTTCACCGCTTCGATCTTGCCGGGATCTACATGAATCCCGTCCTCATTAACCACATGACCCAAAAATTTTACTTCTCGCAACCAAAATTCGCACTTCGAGAATTTGGCGAAAAGTTTCTCTTCGCGTAGCAGCTCCAGAATAGCCCGAAGATGCCCTTTATGATCCTCTTTCGATCGGGAGTAGATAAGTATATTGTCTATGAACACGATCACGAACTTATCCAAGTAAGGTTTGCACACCCGATTCATTAGATCCATGAACACAGCTGGTGCGTTAGTCAATCCGAACGGCATGACCAAGAACTCATAGTGCCCATAACGAGTCCTGAACGCAGTCTTCGGTATGTCGTCCTCGAAAACCCTTAGCTGATGATAACCAGAACGAAGATCGATCTTTGAAAAATACGAAGCTCCTTGCAGCTGATCAAATAAATCGTCGATCCTGGGGAGAGGATATCGGTTCTTCACCGTCAACTTGTTCAGTTCACGGTAATCGATGCACATGCGGAACGATCCATCCTTCTTCTTGACAAATAGTACCGGCGCTCCCCACGGTGAATGACTCGGTCGAATAAAACCCTTATCCAGTAGTTCCTGTAACTGACTAGACAACTCTTGTATATCGGATGGCGCTAGTCGATATGGCGTTTTTGCTACCGGTGTAGCTCCAGGAACCAACTCAATACGGAATTCCACCTGCCGTGAAGGAGGTAAACCAGACAAGTCATCTGGAAATACTTCTGGGTAATCCCGTACCACTGGAATATCCACCAGTTTCCTCTCTTCGTCTTTCTTTTCAACCACATGAGCCAGGAAAGCGTAGCACTGCTCCGTAAACTCTAGCGTGCTTTCATGCAGAAAATAAGCTTTAAGTTCTTGCCCGGTCGTTCTCCCTGAACCTGGAGTACTTCCCCGCTTGGCATAGGGATACGTACTACTTTGTCCCTACAGACAATCTCTGCCCCATTCTGCGACAACCAATCCATACCCACAATCACATCAAAACTTCATATCTCAAAGGGTATCAAGTCTATATCGAAAGTATGATCCTCCAATGTTAACGAGCACTTCCTAATAATCTCATCGGCCTGAGCAACTCTACCATTGGCCATTTCTACGGAGTAGCTAGTTTCTAGCCTACTAGGACTCAAATCAAGCAATTGCACAAACTCGGAAGATATAAAACTATTGTCTGCTCCAGTATCAAATAATATAGATGCGAAGTGATGATTGAGTAAGTGCGTACCCGTGACAACATTCGGGTCCTGACGAGCATCATTGGCTCCAATGACGAATGCACGTCCCCGAGCTGCATTCCCCTGAGTAGCCGGGCCTTGATTCCCAGCGATAGCCATCACCTGCTGCTGGTTGTTTCCCTGTTGGCCCGGTGCCCGATTCAGCCTAGGGCACATGTTTTGGTAATGATTAGGGCTCCCACACTCAAAGCAAGCCCTTGCATTCCCGGCGGGGTTAACCGCGTTGACGGGTGTTACAAGGTTCGGCGCAGTTCTGCAATCTCTCACCAAATGACCCGGGCGCCTACAGTTAGCGCACACCCGACACTGCGTCCCTGGGGGATGATGATAATTGCACCTGTCACATTTGGGGTGCGGCCCCACATACTCTCTCCTGGCCTGAGACACGGCCACAAAATTCCTGGTCGGTTTAGACCTCTTCTCAAATTTTCCGGCACTCGACCGGCTCGACTCCCCAACATCCTTTCGCTTCTCGGCTCCTCTGCCCAAAACTCCAGTTCTAACCATCTCATCAGTCAAAGCTCTAGCTTTCAAAATTACGCTCTGAATAGTAGGAGGAGCGGCTGCTGTAACCATCGCTCTAATTTGAGGCGCGAGTCCCCAAATGTACCTTTCAATCCTCTTTGATTCCGGCGTGACCAGGTGCGGAACCAATCTTGCTAGCTCATGAAAACGATCAGTGTAAGCTGCATGCCCTGCCCCCACCATGGCATGATTCCAGAACTCATGCTCTAACTTCTGCATCTCGTTGAGAGGGCAATATTCCTCTGTGATCAAGGCTTTGAACTCATCCCATGACATTTGCATCGCAGATTCTCTTCCTCGAGCTTGAACCTGGGTGTTCCACCAGGTTAGGGCCTTACCCTGTAGTGAACAAGTGGCATACTTGATCCTCTGACTGTCGAGGCACTCGCTAATGTCATTCACTGCCTCCATCTTCTCTAACCACCTGGTTAGGGCTATCGCCCCACCTTTCCCATCGAATTCCCTTGGTTTGCAAGCCACAAACTCTTTGTACGAACATCCCCGACGAGCATTAACCACCCCAGTCTCAATACCGGCAGTACCCCCATTCCCGGTTTCCTGGTTGCTCTCGTTTCCGGTCGGGTTTCCGTTTCCCGTCTCAGTCTCGATCCCACTTTGGGCTCCATCATCGTTGCCACCATCCCCGTGAGGGTGGTGTTGTTGGAGTGCGTCGCTCACTTAGGCCATAATAGTAGGAATCAGTGCGGCCAATAGTTGAGCAATCAGGGCTGCCATGTCGGCGTTCCCTGTTCCTTGACTGTTACTGGCAGGAGCATCGTTTGCTCTTGGTGCTCTGCCTCTGCCTCGGCCTCTGCCCCTTGGGGCTTCACTCTCGCCACTATTGCTACGGGTAACTCTTCGAGGCGGCATGTTCTAATCATAAAAGAGGTAACATATAAGCTTTAGTCACCATAAGATACAAAAGTATTCCACTTATCAAGTTCCAATGTTCATGTTCCGGTCGGTCAAGATCACCATGCAACCCATTTCAAGCATATTCTCGGTATACCGGTGATGTTTATGTATAGGGTTCCCCGCAGCGTTCCCACCACACCCACGATGTACCGAGAATGATGCCCGATCCGGTTACATGACATCCGACTTTCCTTTACATCATATCCATAATAATCCATCAAGTCCATGTATTTCATGTCAATAACACACATCGCATGCAATTCGTGCAGTTCACACACCATGAATTGATAATGTTTCAATGATAATCCATCACAACAGTTGTAAGTCCATGTATACAATCACGTTTAGTCTAGCGGAGGTTGTCTATTTCCTCATCTTTCGAGGTTTCAGACATATTCCTCCTCAGAGTTAATCTCAATGTCCAAGGTGAAGCGCAATAGCATGATCTGTGAAGATCTCTTCGGGTCTAATACCCGGATCTGATAAACTAACTCGACGCGCAGAGGGAACGGAAGATCCAATAGAAGCATCCCATAAAAGAGTGAGCATAAGGGCTCTCTCATAGGACGGAAAGATCACATAACAAATAGATGAGCAAATCAAGCAGCGAGGAACACATACACGAGATATAATATGCATACAGAGTCCTAGCATGCAAATCTACATGAAGGTTCCTAGGTTATAGTCTAGGTCAAGCGTATTGCCTAATTCTCTATAACCAATGGCTCTGATACCAATCTGTCACACCCCCTCTAAAAGCGGAAACACGGGGATGTAACGAGACCGGGATCGTCATAACACATGGTAAGCGATAGAGAGCAATATAAACAAATGATGACATGCGTGTCATGACGACACCCGACAACAAGGGGACTTGTGTCGTGTTTAGTCAATGTTCACGACAACATAGCCATAAGCAACCTGATAATGATAACACATGTTCACATAAAGATGAAAATGTAAATGTTAATTCCCACAACCCGGGAACAAGTTTCAAAAGTTGATAATTGTTTATACATGATAACATTGTTCAAAAGATTGTTTATCAAAATATGTTAAGTCCCAATATGCATCCTAGGGTCTCCACTAAGGCAGCACACCTAGATTCCTGGACTTGTATGATCACCTGAAAAGATATGCTTAAAACGGTCAACATAATTCTTGGTGAGCTCGCAGGTTTATGTAATAAAATGTAAGTGATGCTGTATAATGTAAGCGTATGGAATACCGTGATTACAGTTATATACACAAGTAAATATCACATGACATGAGCTTTGAAACCAAACCTAGCGACGTACACAAAGAAATTGTCGACATATATTCACCCAAGGGCCCGTTCCTGGCCACTGATGGTACCAACTAGTATACCATCGAACGAGGGTGGGGGTGTCAACCCAGTAGTACTACCAATACCTAACCGTCGGTTCCCACACTGGAATTAAATAGTTGCAAAGATAGAACCACACAGCAGACCCAAGCATGTATCAAATAGTACTTGCAACACAGTATCACGTTGATTCTTTGTATGTAAAATGTATGTAAGTTGTACAGCATAGAAATTGTATAGCATACTTTTCCCCCAAGTTGTAAATGATTGAAATATTGTATAAATGTGAAAAGGGGCCATGAAACTCACTTGTTAGGTGGTAAGTATGTATGATCGATGTATCCTAAATGTTGAATGCAAATAAACAGTCAAACACCTATTGACAGTTATTGTATAGCATTAATGATATGATATATGTATAAGCGCGCAATAATGATGGGTCGGTTCGGGTCGTATCGGCTGGGTCGCGTATAACACACACAGACTGACACACGTACTAGATCTTATATAGATCCAAGTACAAGACATTGTCGCCATTAATGATGATGTTTAAGTAAAAGTCTCGTTGTTATTGAAGAAGCATTGAATAAGTGTCAATAGTTTTAAGTCGATTGATCGTTGTAAAGCGTTAGTTCAATTTGCTCAAAATGGTATGTGTGCCCTTTCTCGCGTTGACTTTAATCTTTGTGGCCGAACAATGGCATTATTGTGTTAATGTTACCTCAACATCACACGACATACTCACACCACGCACAAGGGATCAAACTCAACAATTTCAGACGCATAACAAGGTCAGACGCACGACTCAACCTCCATTCGTGCGAATCAACCCTCAATCGTGCGAATCAGCTTCATTCGTACGATTGAGCCTTCATTCGTATGACTGGCATTCAGTCGTACCACACAACACCCAATCGCACGACTCAGCTCCCATATGCACGAATCAACCTTCAGTCGTACGAATTAGCTACTTTCGTACGATTGAACCTTCATTCGTGCGATTGGACTCCAGTCGTGCGAATCACGCACATTCGCACACATTCAGTCGGTCACCTGACTCAGTCGCACACAATCACTCAATCGCATGACTCAATCGCATACACTCATTCGCACGCATGACTCAATCGCATACAGACACTCAGTCGCACAACTCAGTCGCACGACAAGCCTAGTCGCACAACTCAATCGCGCGATCGACTCAGACGCATGATCCAGTCGCACGACCCACTCAGTCGCACGGCTCAATCGCATGGATGACCCAGTCGCCTGATCTGCAGAATCGCGACTGTGGTCGGGGTGAGCAGCCCCCGAGCTGCTCTAAACACGGGTTTTACACCACAAAGACCTCCAGAAACACTCAACAAACATACACAAACATGAAACACAAGCAAGGAGACCTCACACGCACCCATACGACCTTGTATGTTCGGGTTGAACCCGAACACCCGAAACCCTAGTTTTGGACAGCCGTGAAAAGGCTAGAAAACGGACAACCAAAGACAACTACCTGCTAGAAAGGGGTAGTCTAAGCTGTAGACGGTGTCAAGACGAAGAAAACGAGACCTCTCGGGTTGGATTTGGTGCAAGAATGGTGATTTTGTGTGTGTAGATGGTGAAGATGAAGAAGATGATGATAATGAGGTTTTAGGGCTGATAAGAGGGTATTTATACCCAGCCCAAGTTTGCAAAATTACAAGTTTAGTCCCTGCACTTAACCCCCGAGTTTTCCCAAATTTGGTTCGGTTGAAAAACGACTTTATTAGGTGTTTCATATTAATTGTAAAAGTGCATTTAATGTTGTCATGACTTAAGAAATGGTTATGTTAAAAATATTTAATATATATATAAAATGGTACATTTGACGTTTTCAAAAATGAGAGTTTTAAAAGTCTTTCAAGGTTCACATAGAATTGTAACGAATGCACACACGACGATACTAATGCACACATGATATCCACATGTAGAATCAAATAAGGACGAGAAATGAGCGGTCAAAGAATGTTTAACGGAGAATCACGTTAATTGACGGACCTTAAAGGGACGGATGTCACATGTTTGGAGGCACCACTTGAGAAAGAAAACAGTTGAAGAGACAAAGGTTGGCTGTACTACTTTGGCTCCTTGTAGTTCTCTTTTCAGGATTTCCAATGATGTTGTCAAGTGGATGAGTCTTATGAATTCTCATTGAAGGAGTTGATTCAACTAGAATAGATGATTCCAGGTTAGTCATTTCCATTGCCTCAGACTGATTCAGCTTAGGTTGAGAATTCAAGAAATAGTCAAAATGAGAGTCTGTTGATTGGGCTACAGAAGTATCTCCAATTGTGTTTTGCTCTTCCGCAGGAACTTCTTCGGAAGCATTTTGCTCTTCCGTAGCAACTTCTCCGGATGCATTTTGGTCTTCCATAGGAACTTCGGATGCATTCTGGTCTTCCGTAGGAACATCTTCGGAAGCATTTTGCTCTTCCGTAGGAACTTCTCCGGATGCATTTTGGTCTTCCATAGGAACTTCGGATGCATTCTGGTCTTCCGTAGGAACTTCTCCGGATGCATTCTGGTCTTCCGTAGGAACTTCTACGGATGCATTCTGGTCTTCTATAGGAGCTTCTCCGGATGCATTTTGTTCAATTCCACATGTAGTATCTGCTTCTACTGAAGTGTTTTCATCTGAAGATGGATGTATCCTTGGAGGATCAGCAGATAAGGTTACTTCAGTCATAATAGGTGGAACAAATGGATAGCATACTTCATCAGATCCTGCATTGGTCAAATGATCATAGTTAAATGATTTAGATAAAGCATCTATGTCAAATAACCATGATGAACCTTTAAATGACTTAGTAAATACAGTTTCATCAAAAGATACATTAGGAGTCTCTTCCACAATGTTATGTTGTGGAATATACACTCTATATGATTTGGATGTTGAAGAGTATCCAACAAAGAAACCATCATATGCTTTTTCTGAAAATTTTCCTAATGACTCTTTTATGTTCAAAACAGTTACTTGACATCCAAAGACTCTTAGATATCCTATGTATGGTTTTCTTTTAAATAGGAGTTCATAAGGAGTTTTGTTATGTTCTTTGACAATAATGTTCTGTTTTGAACATTGCATGCTAGTATTCACAGCCTCAGCCCAAAAGGTGATAGGTAGTTGTGAATCATCTAGCATTGTTCTTGCTGCTTCAATGAGAGTTCTGTTTCTTCTTTCAGCAACTCCATTTTGTTGTGGAGTCCTTGGTGCACTGAATTGTCTTGCAATACCTTTGCTCCTGCAAAAGGAATCCAGTTCAAATTGACAAATTCAGTACCATTATCACTCCTAAAAATTTTAACTTTTGTATCAAGTGATTCTCAATCTTGATTACAAAGTCCATTAATGTTTCTGATGTTTCACTCTTTTGTTTTAAGAAAAAGACCCATATAAATCTTGTGAAATCATCAACTATCACCAAACAATATTGTCTTTTTTCCAATGCTCATTACATTGGGGGACCAAAAAGATCCATGTGAAGCAATTTGAGTGGTGTGTAGTATTAGTATTGATGGTTTTGGATTTATGTGACACTCTATGTTGTTTTCCTTTGTAACAAGAAGAACAGTGAGTTGAGCAATGAAACTCTTTATTTGGCAATCCAATGACCAGGTCATTTTTCACCAATTTATTCATGTTCTTCATGTTAGAATGGACAAGCCTTCTATGCCATAATTGAGACAAGTCTTCTGAGAGTTTAGATATAAGGCATGTTTCATGTTTTGTGAGAGAAGTGTTGTTCATATCCAAAACATAAGTGTTTCCTTTTCTTGATGCTTTGAGGAGAATCCAATCTTCTGGAACAATAAATCCTGGCTTAAGAATGTAATAGTTAGTATCATCAAACAATGTACTATAATTTTGATCACAAATTTGAGACACACTAAGTAGATTATACTTTAAATATTTACAGTAATTTACTTTATCAAATTTAAGTACACCATTGGTTATCATTCCTTCACCAACATTTTACCTCCCATTTTATCCCCACCAAATGCCACATAAGAAGCATTTTTTATGTTTGAAATCATGGAGAAGAGAACAGTTTCCTGTCATATGCCTGGAACAACCACTGTCAACATACCACTTGTTGTCAGCTCTTCAATATTGTTCCTGCATTCAAAAAAGAAAATCAGTTAGAAGTGACAACCCAAGTCTTAGTGATCTTGGGTTTGTCAATAGGGTCTAAAACAGTTACTCTTTCATGAACAATTTTTGAAGTTTCAGTTTTAGATTTGATTGATTCATTCTGATTTGATTTAGATGAGGATGATTCTGCTGAATGGGATGTTGATGAAGTAGATTCATGATTCACATTTTCTGCTTGACTCAGATCAACTTCATTTGTTTGAGTCTTTTGTTTTGATAATGAACCTTTAAATGTCTCACTATCTTTTGTTTTTGAAAGAGGTATATGAATGTCCTTTTCAAATTTATCAAAGAATGAATCATCATCCTTTGATTCCTTATCTGACAAATCTACTCTTTTGTGGGGTGTTTTTGACTGCTGGAAAGTTGATCTTTTCTTCAATATTGAACACTTGAGGATGTTTGTCCTTTGATTTTGACTTTGATTTTTGTTCATACTTCTTCAGTTTTGAACCCTTTGCAGAATCAGTAGATTGAGAATCTGATTTAGACTTATCTGATTCTTCTTCTTTGAGCCTTTTGTCTTGTTCTTTTTGTTGAAATAACATTCCTGTGTGGAATGATTATTTTGTTGCAGATAGCATAATGTTTGTTGAAGTAGCAATCAGCAGTATGTGATTGTCATATTGCAAATAGAGCAGTAGCTGCTGAAGTAACAATCTTCAGTATTGTGATTTTTCATGTCACACCATTGCAATACTTTTCATCTGATTCTTTCTCAGAATATTTTTTGTTTGCTGACTTTTGTTGTTGTTCTTTCTTCTTCAGCTTTGGATGTGCTTCTTGTTTTTCCACTTTGTGCACATTTTGATTGTTTGTTGCTGAATTCCTCTTCCGTAGATCAGCAGCTGAAGTTTTCATTTTCAGTTGATGACTATTGATAACTTTTTCTTTCCTTTTCTTTGAATTTTTCTTTTTTTCATGATGATAGATTCATCAGTCACTTTCTTGGAGGAGTCTTGCAGACTTAGTTTTGAAGACCTTCATTCAATTGAGCTATTCTCTTGCAGATGGTCTTCAGCATGTTTCTTTGTTTAGGAGGATATGGAACTTTGTTTCTTCAAGCACTTTTGGAATATGAGTTTCAGATGAACATTCTTACCAGTGATTTCGATCAACATCATGTTCATCAGAATCATCCAAGTCATCACACTTATCATAATCAAATTCTGAATCATTTTGATCCAAATGATTCTGATTCAGAAGATTCAGTTTCACTCACCTCAGCTTCATCATTAATTTTAATTTAGTTGAATCTTTTCAAACATTAGTGCTAGGACAACAAAATGATTTGATAGAGTGTTGGTCATTGTTGTAGGTAAAGATGGTAATTATCATTTATAGGTGGTGCAACCGCATTATAACCCAACCCAGACTTTTTCTTGATTCAATATGAGAATTAATAATTTCTCATATTGCTGAGATGATAATTGAAACTTCTGAAGTTTCACTTCAGTTGATGCATGATCAGCCATGGATTTTGTTAGGGAAGTGGTCAGATGCTCAACTTGTGCTTTTAGGCTATAATTTTCAGAAACAATTTTTCTAAATCCTTTTGCAAAGAGTTAATTTTTATTTGATACAATTTATGTTCTCTAACATGGGATTCATTCAAAATCATTGTTTCTTTTACTTTGTCAGCCAACTGTTGAGCATGGACTCTATATCGTTCAACTTCCTCAACACATGTTGATGAACACAATCTTTCTTTTACCTCTTTTGCCATTGGTGGAACTGTTTGATCCATATGAGCCATCAATGCTTTATTCTCTTCCAAAACTTCCTTTTCATACACACTCCAGTCACACGTTCCATCTTGAAGTATGATCAGCCCTGACTCCTTTGAGTTGCTAGGTCCAGCTGATTCTTTGGTGGCTGGTGGGGATGCATTGATCAGTTGAGATTGTTTGTGCAGAGGTCTTTGGGACGTTGATTGTTGATGAGCTTGAATCTGATGTTGTTGATGCTGCTGGTGTTGTCTCATCTCTGGATATGACTGTTGATTGCATTCTCTTGAGAAATGTCCATAGAGATTGCATTTGTAGCATCTTACTTTTGATTTGTCAACGCCAATCTTTGATGTTTTGCTTGCTGAAGCCAAGTTCTTATTTCTCCTGAGATATTGCTTTGCTCTATAAGCAATCATGGCCATCTGCCATTGTAGATCCATTTCTTCCACTACATCAGGAGGCAGTTCTTCTAAGTCTTGTTGGCAAATATTTGCTGAAGTTAGAGAGCTTCCCAGATAGGCTTGAAAACTGGAACTAAACGCTGCAAAGGCTGCTCTTTGTTCTTCAGAGTCCAATATCGCAGTCATTGGTTCTGACTGATTGGCTGAAAGTGAAGACTTAGCTGTTGCTGTAGTTGTATCTTGTCTATCAGCAGTTCTTCCTTTATTCTTTTGGTGCTTGTATTGAGATGATTTCTTTGAGGGTTTTGAAGCATAGAAGCTAACTTCCTCCTCATCATCACTCCTAGCACAAGAGTTATCACTTTCATTGTTTGAAATAAATACACTTCCAACATTATTTGTTTCTTTGAAGTGATAGGGTGAGACATGGGTTCTCACACTCTTGTTTCTTGATTTTTCGTCCATTTCAAGAGCTTCCACTTTTGCAACCAGAGTATCTAAACCAGTTGATTTCAGATCTATAGTGTTCTTGAACATGGACACAGTATGCTTCCAACTTTCTGGCAAAGTGTGGAGCATTTTCTTGTTTAATTCCTCACTTGTATACTTCAACTCCAGAATATTCATCTCAGTGACCAACTGCATGAATCTATGGAGTTGTTGAGGAATTGATTCACCCTCAATATGATGAAATGTTTCATATTGTGACCTAAGGGTGTCTCTCCTTATACTTCTTATCTCATCAATCCCTTCGCAGAGAGTGTGAAGTATCTTCCACAAGGAGTGTGCTGTTTTATAGTTCTCACACCTGATTAATACTCTTCAGGTAAAGCCATACTAAGCAAACTGTATACTTTTATATCAACTTTAACCTTTTTGACATCATCAGGTGATAGATCTTTGGTACTGATTGGTTGATTTTTGTCATTATAATCCGGCCCAAGAGTGGGTGGAATATAAGGACCTTCAGTGATGGATATCCATAAGTCAGAATCAGTATAGTTTACATGATTCCTAAACTTGATTTTCCACGACTTGAAGTATGCTTTTGTTTCCAACTTCGGAGGTTGGTAAGATGAACCACTGAAGTTGCTCATGATGTTAATTGATGAAAATAATTAACAAGATCTGCTATTCAATTGATTTGAATATAGAAACAAGTTAATTAAAACGATTGCAGTTAAACAAAATTAAACTCAATTAAACACAACTAACACTGATAGATCAATCGATCTAAATCAATGAGCACTTGGCTCTGATACCACCTGTGAATCCAAGGATCGTCAACAGGAATTATCAGTGTCAATCCTAGGATCCATTTATATAGACAATGATGTCTCAGTTATTGGAAACACCGGATCTCTTGGGATTTGATTTGTTTCAGTTAAGGAATCATTGGATTTCTCGGGATTCGCATAACTGCCTTGTTGGTTGACTTGTTGACTTGCAACACTTGTATAATACAAGTGTTTGGACTTCGCAGGAAGTGTCTTCAGTAGGAATTTGTTCTTCCGTAGATGATGTATTCTTCCGAAGGAAACTTATTCTTCCGAAGGAAACTTGTTCTTCCGAAGGAAACTTTTCTGATTGTTCATCCGCAGAAGATCTTCGGATGTAAAAATTACTTGTAAAAAATATATCTACGGAAGAACAAAATGTTCATCCGTAGATGTTTCTTACACTTGGTCAATTTCATAAATTGACCAATTATAATGCTTGTACCTGCAATCATACATAAACCAACACACATATAAATGGGTTAACCTATATATTTAATGCATACACAATGATGAATTACAAAAATTCATTACAGATATTAATTCAAGTACTAAGCCTGTACATAATGACTAGATCTACTGATTCTAGACCTAACATGATGATACTAAGAACATAAGTAAATATGAGACAGAACAAGAACAAGATAAGTTTGGTTTTCAAGAATGTTGTATATTGCTCTCAATTGTATTACAACTGTTACAAAGCATAAAAATAAATACAAGTACTTGAGACACCTTATACTACATCTTACAGTCGGCGATACTTTAAAAATAAGCTGGAAACACTAATCTAGATAGCAAGATCAAGGTATAATCAAAAGGCAGATTGTCTTTTGACTTGTGACTATGACATGTCATAGCTCACATCCTAATATATTACAAAAAGAATAAAAGGTACAAAAGTAAAAAGTTACAGACCAATGACCTTAATCTACAATTGGCAAAAGTATGAACATTGTCACCAACTTAACTAAGTTGGTGAGTCTTCAGAGATAGCAGCGAAATGTTGTTCAACTTTTGTCAAAAGGTGTTAAGAGGAAGCATGTCTTATATGTCTTCGAAAAAATTAATCTTTGGCTTCGGAAGACTTTGGCTTCGAAAAATTTGGTCATTTGGCTTCGGAAGATATTACACTTAACATATTTTCTTTAAGTTGTGTAAAACTTCCAAAGTAACTTTCCTCTATACTTCATGCATGCATGCTGAAAGCTCTTTGGTAGTTTTAGTTGTATCAATTTTAAGTATAGACCTTAAATGATTCTTGTTAGACATTGGGCCTTGGCCTACTAGTTTAAACACATTTTATTTGTAGCGGGAACCCGAGTTCGACTCCGGGCACCCCACATTATTTTTAAATCAATTTTTCCTCAATTATTAAATTATGGAAAATTTTATTATATTACTATATTAAAATAAAAATTGTTTTGTTAATCAAAATTAATTTAGAAACTATTTATAAATTTTTGAAAATTTTAAAAATTTTAATTTCATATTTTACTTAATTTTAAAGGTTATAAGAACTTATTTGTGAGTTTTATATTTTATAAGAAAACACTTTAAATCAAACCTAAACTATTTCAAATCATTTTAATCAATATTTTAAAATATTTAAATAATTAGTTATTTAATTAATGATCTTGATCAAATCATTTATATTATACTAATTACCAACCTCTCTATGTATAATGGTGTTGTACCTTATGCATAGGGGGTTTTTTTAAAAAAATTGACTTTACATTTTTAACATAGTTTTCATATTTACAAAATAACCTTCTAAAATTTGATAATTTTTACTTTAAACCCAAAACTCTTTCTTTTTTATAATTTAATCTTACAAACTTTTATGCTTTCAACTTTCATGTTCTCTACTTTTCATATTTTGTAAATTTTCGTCTTATGTTCGTTTTAAGTTTTGCAAGTTAACACGATACAAACATGCATGTGTGATTCACCAATTTACGAGTCACTTTACGTTTCATTCTAAATTCCTCGAGTTAACACAACACAACGTGCGTGCGTGGTTTATCGTTTTTACGTCTATTTTCCCCTTTAGCAGATTCATCGCAATGCGTGAACCTTAAATCGACTTAGTTATATTTTTATATGTTTTACGCTTTGGTATTATTTTTTCGTATTAACACACTGCAATTTTAGTGTTAATGGTCATTAATGGTGGTTTGACATTGGTATTATTTAGCTTGGTTTTACGCCTCCACGACGCGGTTAGCTTAATTCTAGTTATATGATTAATTATTAAATTAATTATTTTGTTTTCCACACATTAGTATTCTTTCAAATGATATAAATTAAGTGTTTTAATTTTATAAAATAACTCTTTTATTATTATTTTCAAACACAATCACCTAATCAATGTTTATATTTTATTTAATCAATTTATATAGATTAAGTTACACTAATTTATTTAAACTATTTGTTAAACCCAAATTTTAATTGAAATCCTAACCCATATTTAGTCTTTAATCATATTATTATTTTAATCTAGGACATCATCCTTTAGGTTAAAACCATGAGTGAACCATTGATGTCTAATCTAACATTTTAACATTCATATATCAAAGTGAGTATTCATAACCTATTTTCATATTTTATATTTTGGGAAAATCATGTGATTCATATTCAAGCATTGTTATTCTATGTCAAAATTTAAGATAAAAGATGCTATGTTATTACTTGCAATTATGTATGCATAGTTAGATAAACTAGATGATACACACTCATTAATTCATGTAACCATGGTAACAATGATAGATCTATTGGTTTGATAAACCCATCCCATACAGTTATTTGAGTGGTGATGATAGATCTATTGGTTTAACAAACCCATCAATATGAATATTCGAGTGGTGATTGGATCTGGAGTCAATAAATCAATCATAATCGGAAAAAAAAACTTAAATGTTTTTCTTTTCATCCTTTTGTGATAACATAATCCCAAGGATTTTGCTTCCTTCACGCGGATATCTTGTTGAAAAATGCTCTTTATCACTTTTCTTTCTTTGATGGTAGGTGCAACATAAAACAACCAATGATATATTTTTCTCTTTTTCTTCTTGCGGAGACATGTTTAACGAGCCTAAGCTTTGATACCACTTGTTAGGACTCAAATGGCGTAGCGTAACCACATACGAACACGCAAAAATGATTATCATGCTGAAAATAGAAAATAAACGACACAAGGGCTTAACGTGGTTCAGTAGGTGTGACCTATGTCCACGGGCTGCAACTAGGGTTTTCTTTATTTGCTCAGTACAAAGATTACAAATATATGACATGGTATATATAGATACTAACTAGGGTTAACAACTTAATGAACAAGAAAACTAAACATGATCCCAAGCCCAAAGTATTCACAAATCCAACAAAGTCAAATCATAAATGGAACTTCTATCATTTGTTTTTCATTCTCTTTATTTGACTTGTGCTTTAATATTATATCAGTACTATACATAGATAAAGAACATAATTCAGCAATAAAAAATAAAAAAAATTGGAGGGTAAAATGATACCTTATGTAAACCGATTAATTTTATTAATCAAAAGTCTTTAGAAGGAACAACATGCACATCACATAAAATTAGGTGCCCTGTACAAAATAGTCAATACCAATTACACTTTTAATCATCTAAAAAAGACACAAGATGCCATATAAGGAAAATATATTCCATTTGATATTACAACAAACCAACAAAGTGTACGAACAGATGAACACATTCTAAATAACTCTCTTTCATCACATGCTTTTGATCAAGCTACCATTTAAGCAAGATGCAAATTGAAAACTACAATTTGTTAAGTTTTCAAGAAACAAGACGGACTAATGAACAAATAATATACCAAATAAAGGATTGGAATATTCAAAACAACTAATGATAATGAACAAATAGAAATCATAGAACGGAACCTGCTTGGTTGCGATTTAGGGTTTTACGGCTACGAGGTCACTGTTCAATGAAGCCCGACCCAAAACGTTGCTACTAGAGGTTACTGGTTCAGTTGTCCAGCACATTAGGGATCAGGGATTCTGATGCTGGATGGATTAGGTTGGCAGATGTTTCGTTTGAGAGAGATTAGGAGTTGGGGTTAAATAAAATGTTTGGGTGCCTATCATTCTTTTGTTTAATGAATGGACATGAATAAACATAATCATTTGAGAGATTAGGAGTTGGGGACCTTATAATGTTCGGGTGCCTATCAATCTTTTTTTAATAAATGGACATGCATAAACATAATAATTAAAAAAACAGCTTTATAAAAATATTAAGCTTGCCCATAATAAGTGTACCCAATGGACATTTCTAAACACTAGGAAGAGAATAATGTGGCACCCTTAGCTACTTATAGCTGTCAATCATTTTCCTCGTATATGAGTATATTTTTTCATTTCAGTTGATATGTGCGGTCATTGAAGAATGAAGACACTATTTATGCATACCCAAATGCATCTTACAATTACAATTTCAAAAGTACAAATATATTTTAATAACCAAAGTAGCCAATATCAACAATTCACCTTTTTATAAAGAATTTTTTAAACATTTATATTACTAGGCTGATTTTGAGTGGGGACTATCCCCTGCTAGGCCTCAAGTGGATCCGCCCATGCTGTGAATTCAAAACATAATCAAATCATCTAATGCATAAAAGCATAACCTATTAAAAGTTAGAAGTTTTAGATTATCCATACATAGATATAGACATCCAATTTCATAGACTGATTTTTATCATGAGAACCCATACAACTCATGAGCAACCAACCAATGGGATAAGATAAAACATTGCTTGCATGTTAAAGGAAAAAAAACCAATCTTATACACAGTTTACAAAAAAAATCTTGTATGTACACCTATTCCAATGCCACACCTATTCTAGTAAAGTCATCACATCTCCAATTCAAAATTAAATAACTTTTGAATCTTGAAGATAATACACCCATAAGCAAACTCAAAATGCTTTTCTTTTTATATCACTCTAAATAACTCAAGATTGATGCAAACAAAGAAATGGTTAGGCTAGCATTGTATTCAACTATGAGTGATAGGCAATTGTAGCGAATCCAAGACTTTTCGTCAGGTTTGGCTAGAAATGGGTCATTTAACGGTTCGGGTCACAAGGGGTCAAATAGAAAATTACATTAAATCACTAATAGTAAAACACTAATAATTACTAAAAATATAGCAGATACAATGTGAACAAAAAATAGATATAAGCAATCAGCAAGAATTACTTGATTGAATGTATGATTTAGATCTCCTAATGGGCTGCGATTTCAAGTCTATACATAATACTTCACAAATACCCAGATCAACATGATCTTTAAAGATGATGTTGAGAAATAGCTCCAAAATCAAAATTGACAGCAACATATAAACCCATTTTCTCAAGAGCTATAGCTAAAAGTAAAAATGAATTGCAGTAACAAAAAGAAAGCTATAATTTGCAACACTCATTGAGGCCAAAATAGTCAGCCACTTTATCCTAACTTAAGATGCACATAGAGACAAAATCAATGTTTTCGTCTTTAATTTATAGTTACACTATTCCATAAACATAATGATCTGATAAGCAACATTACAAATAAATGAAACTCAAGGACATGGATTGATAGTGTTATAAGGTCAAGCTAAGTTCTTTGAGAAAAATAATCAAATACTTAGGTGTTGTTTGTTTTTTCTGCAGGAAAACATCTGCAGTCTGCGAACCACATCTGCAGCAGAAAAGGTGGACCAAATGTCTGCAGTTTGCAAGAAAAAGACTGTTTGTTTTTTTTAACATCTGCAGAATGCTAAAATATCGTACTCATACGTACTAACATTCATCTCTTCAGCCCATTAACAATATAACATCCTAATTACACATTATTCCACAAATCCATATCATCATCTAGAATTAAAAAAACAACAAAGCAATCAAATTGTACTAAAAGCATAAACCTAACAGACAAACTAAGACCATAAACCTAACAAAAAGTCAAATCACAAACTGTCCTGTGTACATCCCCTCAGGAATAGATCTAAGCGGGAGCACATTCCCCACCATCAAATTCGCCTTCTGTCACACCCCAACCTTGACGGCGGAAACGTCGAGGTGTGAGGGTTAAGATTGTTCACAGCCACATAACGCTATTATTAAATCCCAAATATATTATTCATAAGCTTTCAAAATTACATTACAAGCATAAGTCTAAATAATAAAATAAGTTTCAACATGAAATAACAAACATAATCATTTTGTTTATTAACTAGGTCCAAGTCCTAGAATATGCCAGCAACATAAGTTCACTTCAAAACTTGGGGGTTTTCCTGAAACATGATAAAAATAAAAGGTCAACTATAAATAGTTGGTGAGTTTCCAAGGTTTTCATACATAATATGAAAAAGGTTACAAGTAGCAATTCATGTCATAGGTTATAAGCTAGTAAGGTTATAGAACACATATCGTTACAACCAAACCTCGACTTGATTACAAGTATAAAAGATTGGCTAAGTGTATTTGGTTCCCTAGTGCACAAGCGTACGGCCCCTAGGAGTCGGCAATACCTCGACTTTAGCACCAAATAGGCTTGTCAGGCCCAAAGATCTAAGACGTCGCCAGGCTAGCAATAGTTAATGATTGTAAACAAACTATGTATCTCATATAAACACTTACAACACACAAATAACCATGACAAATTAATAAGACGAATTGCATGTGCTTACAAGTCTCAAACGTTTACAAGTGTACGATGTATAAGTATCATGTTTCACCCCAAAATAGTGTGAAATAAAGTAAAAAGGGGACAAGAAAAACTCACATTGATATATGCATTTCAAGATGATATAAAAGATTAAAAGATAATCCAACGTATCCATTACAAGGCACCTAACATATATATTACAAGGTAAAGATTAAAGTTAATAATAAGTTTAACGTTCTACTAATGATTAGGGTTTTGATAGTTTTAAGAAGTTTTGACAAGTACCTAAATTTATAGAATACTTATTCTCATTGTAAACCCATTAGAAGAATTATGTATGTATTTAAGTATTTTAAAAAATGAAATTAAATATAATGATGAGGAGGTTCAATATACAATTAAATCTTTTTAGTTATCTAAGAATAATAAGAAAATAGCGTTTTGATTAATAACACAATATTAATTAGCTAAAAGATGTTTTATAATACTATTCTTAAATATTTTAAGTAATTATATATAATTACTACAATTATGAATTTAATTCTTTAAAGAATTAAGTGTTCATAAATATTTTTAAGTTCAACCAAATATAAATAAATGTTTAATTAATTTAAAAGAAAACCTTCTGTAACAACTAATAAGTTTAAATATAAAAATTTAAATAAATACATTTTTTCTTTAAAACAAACAATCATGATTTTAGAAATACCGTTTGGATCTATGAAAATTTATTAATATAAACAATCATTTTAAATCCATTTATTAATATATATATATATATATATATATATATATATATATACATTAGAAAAATTCCAGAAAATATTTTAGTGTCTAAAACCTTGATATTAATTATCAGAAATGATCTTTATATTAATTATAAATTTTCTGTAATTTTATTTGTAATTAAAAGGCTTAAGAAAAAAATAAAGCAAAATAAAAGGAGGTGCCGGGAATCGAACCCGGGCCCCTTATATTTTGTTTTAGTACTTAAACCAGCTGGGCCAGCGCCCATATCTGTTTAAAGCTCGCTTGAAATGTTTAAAAGCCATTAACTGTAACTTTCCCCCAATTCACATAAACCCTAACTTGATTTGATCCAAATTGAACACGAATTCGTAGTTGTAGTCGAAATCCAACTTAGGGCTTTTGTTCCCTGAATGAAAACGAGTATGAAGGTGTGTTTGATTACCTGATTTGATATGAAATCGATGGTGAGGAGTCAAGAGCAAGGTCGCGGCAAGGATGGAAATTGAATACGAGTGTGTGTGTGTTT
Organism: Flaveria ramosissima; assembly: GCA_025215565.1. NCBI lineage: Eukaryota > Viridiplantae > Streptophyta > Magnoliopsida > Asterales > Asteraceae > Flaveria > Flaveria ramosissima. The sequence continues at coordinate 48,906,538 of CM046029.1, read as the reverse complement.
CTGACGAAATTGAGGGCACAGAGAGTTCAAAGGGATCACAAGGAATGTTTTCACTATATTATATAGATTGAATTTGATCTGATCCTAGTCCATCGAGTTTAATATTGGTTCGGGGGTTTCGAGTCTTGAATCGAGGGTAACCGTATGATTTTGAATGTAATTAATCGCAAATTTGAATTCATAACGATCGTATAAGCGTTTTTAGTAGTTTAATTCTATTAATTTGTTCGTAATTGGATTGAAACTGAACTAGCTCGTGAATGTATTTCGGTTTCAAGATGTTGATTCACAGTAACGATTAAAGGCAAATCAACATGGTTATGGGTTCGAATGAGGTTCACGACCGGTTTAGGAATGATTTAGTTGGTTCAAATCGACGGTTAGAGGTGTTTTTGGCTCGCCGGAACTAGCCGGAATTGTGGCCGGAGTATGGGTGTCGACGGGGTGGGTTTGGGTGGTTTGGGTAAATTTTTGTTTTAAAACAATTTACACTTTTGGTCCCTGTTATTTTAATTGCTGTCATTTTATGAAATAACTTTAAAATAAAGGTGGTTACTTTAGTATTTAAGTTTTCAAATTAACAGATCGGCCCCTTAAATTTAAAAATGTTATTATTTTATGCATAACTTATTGATTTCAAGTTGTAAAATAATAGAAACTTATTTTTATTTTTATTTATTTCAAAGATTAACACTAATATTATTATTATTAGTGTCATTATTATATTAATAATAATAGTTATTATTTTATCTAAGATTATTAACACTTTAAGTTTTATAACATTATAACACTTATAATGTTATTATTATTATATTAATTTGTTAATAACAAACCCTAAAGTTTCAAAATGGCATAAAAGTTAAGATTTAACAAGTTAACCTTTTAAGTTAGCAAAATACGAGATGTTACAGTCTCCCCAACTTAAAAGAATTTCGTCCCGAAATTAAAAATGAACTTAAATGAAACAAAGGAATTGTAATGAAAGGTGAGTGTTCAACGAACAGTGTTTGACGTTTGATTACAGGTGAAACGCTTCTCTTCATGGAATCTTACAAGATTCCTAACATAATAAGCGCGAGATGTGTTGAGATGAAACGCTGGGAAACGATGATGAGTTACCGTGGTACCTTAGATTTATAAGTCACAACTTCAAGAATATAACTTCGTAGTATAATGATGTCTAGAAATCAATAAAAGACTAACAATGATAAGAAATGTTAACCGTCAGGATTTAAGAATCCCAAATGTCACTATATGAAACGATCTTAACGCATATCTTGTGAATATGTATCTCTCCTTTGACCAATCATCGGTCTAAGAATAATACGATATGCGAAGATTTTGGAATAAGTTCACGACGATGGTTAGAAACATTATTAAAAGCAGGAAAATGAGTCGGTCACCCAAAATAACGATCGATGTTTTAACGCCATACCACGGTATACGACTATTTGAGATAGATACAAGTCAATTTCTCGACCCGTTATCTCACATGAGTCAATATGAGATTAGTCAATTGGTCTATAATGCACCATTTATCATCTTAGCATCTAAGATAAGAGGCACTTAGTGATGAAAAGTTAAACCGAGGATTCACAGGAACACGGAGGTTAGGTTTTGTCATATGTAAAGATAAGATACTTGGACACATGCCAAGTTATGCCAAACCCATGACTACAAATTACGAAGGTTTATGAACCTTTATATCCGCGTCACAATGTAAGTAATAACGAGTCTCGTTGATTGAAATCAAGATAGTGTTTTAAAGATTTCCAAGATTAGGGTTTAAAAGGGACTCAAGAAGTAACGCAAACAGTAAGACATGCATTTGCAAGGTAACTCCAAATATAGATTGCATACGTAATTCATCAAACCCATAAATACAGTCGAGGACATTCGTATGACTAGAAAGACATATCCACAAATTGATAATGTCTTTATTTAGTAAAAAGATCGTTTAAGAATGCTACCATCACACAAACATGTGTTGATGATATCTCAAAATGAAAGTTGATATGTAGGGAATAAATGGTTCGATATCGCTAGATCAAATCAAAACATAATGATAAAGGGAAAGAAATCAATTTAAGAATTTAAACGCTCCAAGCTTAGAATCAAAATCAACCTAGAGTGATCGGGTCTCTTTTCAAGTTCAGAAATCATGCTTTGGCTTGATAGGTCCAAACACTAACATTGGTTCACCCTTCAAGTTATTACATGTTTCTTGTCATTTGATTAAACCTTGGTAAGTTGAAGATCATGAAATGAGAATAGTCATCAAGGTGTGGTTTTCACTCCTAACTTGATGGTGTATTCCCAAGGTATGACCACTAACTTACCAATCAAAAAGTTCGATCCCAACTCCTTGTTGAGGATCCACAGAAATAAGACGAGGCAACTCACCTTTAAGGTAAGGGAAATCACTCCTATCTTAACGGTGAAGTTTTACAAAAACAAAATATAACAAGACGAACTTCTTCATCAAAATCCAGAATTCACTCCTACTTTGATGAAGTCGTCTCATTTGAACAATTACAATTCATAAAGATGATCTTATCATCAAGGTATGGAATTCACGCCTATCTTGATGATTGAATTTCATAATAGCAAGAAAACAATCGAAGATTGACATTTGTCACCAAAGTACGGGTTTCAATCCTATTTTGGTGAGGTCATGTCATTTGTGAAATGTCATTCCAAAGAAAATAATTGAAGTCAATCCTCAGGATACGGAAATCACCCCGATCCAGAGAATGAAATTTTTTACAAATCACAATTGGAAACCATTTATCGAAACGAATAGAGAATCATCAAAGTAAAGGAATCACCCCTGTTTTGATGAATTAGAATCATTTAGGAGATACGGGTGTTCTTAGTCATAGGTTGACTTGCAAACACTTGCATCACTCACGGTGCAGACGGTACGGAGTTTGACTTAACGACGAGAGGAAAATAATATCAATTGGAAATTCGAAAAATTTCAAGTTACATCATTGTAACAAAAAGGAAAATTCATGCTTACAAAATTTAAGGTCAAAGTTCAAGGTAACAGAATTAGTTATGATGGTGTTCAAATCTTGAATGGTTTAAATCGGGAAGACTAAATCAATGACAAGAGTGATTCAACACCACGACGAGATGTGAACATTCGATTCACAATTGAAGGAATTACACGAACTTCTCAAGATGTGAGGTCAAACATAACCTTATTGAAGACACACGTACTTATAAGTGATCACTCATCTCAAGGGTTTCGGGTCAAATGAATGGATTCAATGATCGAGTCAAATCACCATTCACACTTTGCCTAGACAAAGTATCTCGAGATGTAGGAATTCCACCTATAGCATTGCATGTTCTTAGTTATGGGACACATCCTTAAGAAGACTTGAGAACCATAAGTAACGGTTTAAAGTTTTTGAAGACCATTCGTTTTAGATTCCCAATATCATTGGAGATATTAAGAGTCATGAACACGTTGATCAAGATATAGAAATAGTTACATGAAACGTTCAACGTGTAACGGTGTTTAAACATAAGAGCTGAAATGTAGGTTAGGTTCAATATTAACAGGAACATTGTGTATGATAAGAATGAAGAGATACCAGTTCAAGGAATCAAAGATTTTTAAGATACAAAGAGGATGGTTCCATTTGGTAACGCATTACCATTTGGAATCGTTGACACGTCAAGGTAAATTGACCCATTTGCCATAGAGACTTGTGTATGTTGACCATAGTTTATCACTCATCCCAGAAATCCCCAGGTAAGCATAACTGGTCTCGTAATGAGATTTATACGATATGCTTGCCTTAGCCCGAAGGCCCTTTGCCAGGAAATCCAGAATACAGGTGTCCATGTGTCACACAAATTTCTTTGGTTTATGAAATCAAAACCTTGATGAGATTTTCATAGATTAGACATAGAGTCTAAGGAACTAAACCCACGATGATAAGTGTAGATTCCACACGTCGTTGAGAATAGATTTAGGAAGTTCATTTGTCGGGGAGAATCAAAGAGTTAAAGTTAAGTTTAGGGAGACGAGTAACAAAGTTTAAACAATTACAAGGCAAACCTATGCTAAGGCATCAAGTTGCACATAAGTAAGGTATAGCATTATGTAGCATGTAACAACATGTAAGCACAAAGGTATAAGGATCTTTCTATGAGGTTCATGCAACTATAGTCTAGGTCACCATTTCTAATAACCTAAATCCCTATAGTTATGGGCTCTGATACCAATCTGTCACACCCCAACCTTGACGGCGGAAACGTCGAGGTGTGAGGGTTAAGATTGTTCACAGCCACATAACGCTATTATTAAATCCCAAATATATTATTCATAAGCTTTCAAAATTACATTACAAGCATAAGTCTAAATAATAAAATAAGTTTCAACATGAAATAACAAACATAATCATTTTGTTTATTAACTAGGTCCAAGTCCTAGAATATGCCAGCAACATAAGTTCACTTCAAAACTTGGGGGTTTTCCTGAAACATGATAAAAATAAAAGGTCAACTATAAATAGTTGGTGAGTTTCCAAGGTTTTCATACATAATATGAAAAAGGTTACAAGTAGCAATTCATGTCATAGGTTATAAGCTAGTAAGGTTATAGAACACATATCGTTACAACCAAACCTCGACTTGATTACAAGTATAAAAGATTGGCTAAGTGTATTTGGTTCCCTAGTGCACAAGCGTACGGCCCCTAGGAGTCGGCAATACCTCGACTTTAGCACCAAATAGGCTTGTCAGGCCCAAAGATCTAAGACGTCGCCAGGCTAGCAATAGTTAATGATTGTAAACAAACTATGTATCTCATATAAACACTTACAACACACAAATAACCATGACAAATTAATAAGACGAATTGCATGTGCTTACAAGTCTCAAACGTTTACAAGTGTACGATGTATAAGTATCATGTTTCACCCCAAAATAGTGTGAAATAAAGTAAAAAGGGGACAAGGAAAACTCACATTGATATATGCATTTCAAGATGATATAAAAGATTAAAAGATAATCCAACGTATCCATTACAAGGCACCTAACATATATATTACAAGGTAAAGATTAAAGTTAATAATAAGTTTAACGTTCTACTAATGATTAGGGTTTTGATAGTTTTAAGAAGTTTTGACAAGTAACTAAATTTATAGAATACTTATTCTCATTGTAAACCCATTAGAAGAATTATGTATGTATTTAAGTATTTTAAAAAATGAAATTAAATATAATGATGAGGAGGTTCAATATACAATTAAATCTTTTTAGTTATCTAAGAATAATAAGAAAATAGCGTTTTGATTAATAACACAATATTAATTAGCTAAAAGATGTTTTATAATACTATTCTTAAATATTTTAAGTAATTATATATAATTACTACAATTATGAATTTAATTCTTTAAAGAATTAAGTGTTCATAAATATTTTTAAGTTCAACCAAATATAAATAAATGTTTAATTAATTTAAAAGAAAACCTTCTGTAACAACTAATAAGTTTAAATATAAAAATTTAAATAAATACATTTTTTCTTTAAAACAAACAATCATGATTTTAGAAATACCGTTTGGATCTATGAAAATTTATTAATATAAACAATCATTTTAAATCCATTTATTAATATATATATATATATATATATATATATATATATATATATATATATACATTAGAAAAATTCCAGAAAATATTTTAGTGTCTAAAACCTTGATATTAATTATCAGAAATGATCTTTATATTAATTATAAATTTTCTGTAATTTTATTTGTAATTAAAAGGCTTAAGAAAAAAATAAAGCAAAATAAAAGGAGGTGCCGGGAATCGAACCCGGGCCCCTTATATTTTGTTTTAGTACTTAAACCAGCTGGGCCAGCGCCCATATCTGTTTAAAGCTCGCTTGAAATGTTTAAAAGCCATTAACTGTAACTTTCCCCCAATTCACATAAACCCTAACTTGATTTGATCCAAATTGAACACGAATTCGTAGTTGTAGTCGAAATCCAACTTAGGGCTTTTGTTCCCTGAATGAAAACGAGTATGAAGGTGTGTTTGATTACCTGATTTGATATGAAATCGATGGTGAGGAGTCAAGAGCAAGGTCGCGGCAAGGATGGAAATTGAATACGAGTGTGTGTGTGTTTCTGACGAAATTGAGGGCACAGAGAGTTCAAAGGGATCACAAGGAATGTTTTCACTATATTATATAGATTGAATTTGATCTGATCCTAGTCCATCGAGTTTAATATTGGTTCGGGGGTTTCGAGTCTTGAATCGAGGGTAACCGTATGATTTTGAATGTAATTAATCGCAAATTTGAATTCATAACGATCGTATAAGCGTTTTTAGTAGTTTAATTCTATTAATTTGTTCGTAATTGGATTGAAACTGAACTAGCTCGTGAATGTATTTCGGTTTCAAGATGTTGATTCACAGTAACGATTAAAGGCAAATCAACATGGTTATGGGTTCGAATGAGGTTCACGACCGGTTTAGGAATGATTTAGTTGGTTCAAATCGACGGTTAGAGGTGTTTTTGGCTCGCCGGAACTAGCCGGAATTGTGGCCGGAGTATGGGTGTCGACGGGGTGGGTTTGGGTGGTTTGGGTAAATTTTTGTTTTAAAACAATTTACACTTTTGGTCCCTGTTATTTTAATTGCTGTCATTTTATGAAATAACTTTAAAATAAAGGTGGTTACTTTAGTATTTAAGTTTTCAAATTAACAGATCGGCCCCTTAAATTTAAAAATGTTATTATTTTATGCATAACTTATTGATTTCAAGTTGTAAAATAATAGAAACTTATTTTTATTTTTATTTATTTCAAAGATTAACACTAATATTATTATTATTAGTGTCATTATTATATTAATAATAATAGTTATTATTTTATCTAAGATTATTAACACTTTAAGTTTTATAACATTATAACACTTATAATGTTATTATTATTATATTAATTTGTTAATAACAAACCCTAAAGTTTCAAAATGGCATAAAAGTTAAGATTTAACAAGTTAACCTTTTAAGTTAGCAAAATACGAGATGTTACACCTTCTTCCCACAAAACACAAACTGATCAGTGTACATCCCCTCAGCAGCAATAAAGAGCTCCTTCTGGTGCTTGTATCGGAACGGGTGCTGGAAAGTGACGTGAGCGAGCGGAGCGCCGCAGCCGGGGTCGTGGATGATCTCGATGATGACGCCTTTGAGGTAGTTGTTGCGCTCGCCGAAGTCGAGGCTCCGAAACCTCGCCGGACCCTTGCGGTGGTGCGTGTGGGTGAGAGGAGAGGGAATATGGGGATGAGTTCTTGAGAAGTGAAGATGGATTCCAAGTAAAGTTTTTTAATGAGAAGTGAGTTGAGGTTGAGAAGAGGTCAGAAGTTGCAGGTCCACATCTTCTCCACGCAGATGTCAGAAAGATGTTTTTTAATGAAATGTCTTCCAAAAATCAAACAGTCTGCGCTCTTAAAACCTCTTCTCGCGTCTGCGTGCGTGTAGATAAAGAGGTGGGGAAGAGCTTTTTGGGAAAAACAAACACTACCTTGGTCTGCAAACAATACAAAGTTCCTTTCATTACAACTAAACGTTTTAACATGACATTCATCAAATAGGTAATAGGCATTCCACAAGATACAACAAACCATTTATTGATTTATACATATAGGGATTAAACAACTATAGCTCAAAACAGAGACACTAAAGCATGAGAATCAAAGAGCTTACTTGGAGTATCCAGTTCTACAGAAACATTAATCTGATCCGCAAACAAACATTCATCTCAACAGACAAACGCTAATCTGATACAAACAACAAATTTAAAGAGAGATCTGCGATTCAATTTGGCTGATTTTAAGCCGAGTCAAAAAAAGATGTTTGACAAAACCAAGATTACTTTTCAAACTGACTTTTTATGCAGGGTAAAAGGTAGGTTAAAAAAAGTAACGAGTGAGTTACTTAATAACTTTTAAAAACTACTTTTAGTTTAATTTTCTATTATACCCCTCTACAACCTTATATTAACTCCTCTAATTATTAAATTATGTCTTTTTTGATAATTTTCAATGTTTTAGTTTATCAAAAAATCTAAACATTTTTTAGAAACTCCTTTTGAAAAATCATAAGTTAATAAGTCCTTGTCAAAAGCTGTTCTCAACCAAAGTAAGCAATCCTAAATATGCCCTTAGTAAAGTATTGTTAGGACCGTTTTCGTACGGAGTACTAACAGATTCTGCGTGAGACTAGATTAAATAGTGTGGAATCCTATTTGATAGGCGATCCAATCAGTGAGAACGACAACCTGATCGATCTAACGATGAAACAAACGTTAAATATTGAGTAGAAGTCGACCAGGAACGAACTATGAAGTTGGATAGGCTGCTTAGGGCGCTCTGGACGGCTAGGGTTTCTGAATATTCGAAGTTTTTCGTTTTTCCACGAATTATGTGATATTTATAGGTTTTCAGTTTCATTCGTACGACTGAACCATTAGCATGGTTCAGTCGTGCTACTGACTAATGCGGTTGATTCATACGCACGACTGAAGGTTCAGTCGTGCGACTGAATCAACCTTATGTCTCAGTCATACGACTGATCCAGTCTCATGTTTAGTCGTGCGACTGGTCCATAAGTATGATTCATTCGAGCGTATGGTCCATAAGTATGAATAACCATCCGACTAAGTTGAACACATTTTTCAATCATTATTGACTTAGAACTATGTACAATAACCTCAACCTATATATGATGTTCATACATATGAATTATACTAAATACAATAATAAAATGAAATACTCAAAGACAAATAAACATCAAGATGCATATCATATTTCATTAAGTAGTCACATTACATATGTGTAAGAAATGAAAGACTTTTACATTTAAGAACATAAACTAGGAACATGATGTATCAACAAGTATGATTTTTTTAACAGTAGAACGATGATGAAGGGGGCTTTCTTTTATCAATACTTGTTGTCTAGAATAAATTACTTTTTTGGCCCTGTGAATTAGGCAGTTTAACTTTCTCAACTTAAAAAACTTTTTACATGTCAGACCTTGAGGTTGTATTTTATAACGACTTTAACGCCTAAAACTATCTCTGTTACTTTAATCTGTTAAGTATAAAGGTATTTTGTCCTTTTAACACTTTAGGAGCTATAACATGCACAATGATGAACAACTAATCTTCTTGTGATTTATTTCGGGTTACAAGTTTTGTGGGATTAGGTTTTTGTTTGTTTTTAACTTGTGCTGGGATTAAATTTTAGAATCTATTAAGTTTTTTTTATAAGTTTAGCTTGTGTTTTGATTATTTAAAAAAATTGTTTTTGGTTAAAATGTATTTGAATGTCATATAATTTTGCATGAATTGTATGATTATAAAATTTTGGTTGCTAATTGAACTGGTATTATGTATTAAAACTTGCTAAGTTTTGGTTAGCTATATCACTTAATCATTACACACATAGAATCCCTATTAAAGATTTTTCATCAAGTTAGACTAAACAATTACTGAAAACCAAACATGAATCCCAGAGTGGATAACTCTTATCATAATTGTCTTCCTAATCATTTTTAATTTTGCAACCAGTTTTCCTAGTTAATTAAAATCTAATTTTCACAGTCAAAAGACAACATTATTAGTTATTTAGTAATTTAGTTAATCATTTTCTCATAAATCAAATTGCAACACACAACTATTAATTCCACGAGGATCGACACCTATTTATTCTAATTAGTTTAAGGTGAATAGAAACACACATTTTCTTATTTGATCGGTACTTTGGCATTGATCATCAGGGTTGAAATGGGGTGTTTCAACTTTGCACATATGGGTTTTTATTTAACATTTTAACAGAAAAGTTGAATAGTTTTTGCTTTTTTCTTTTCTTTTGTTTTTTTGTTAATTTTCATTTTTATCCCTCTTTTCATATATAAGTTACTCTTTTTAACCTATTTTATTTTTTGATAATTTTGTTTTTTTCCAACAACTTTCGTTCGTTAACTTTTTTAAAAGGAATGCACGGTTGATTTTAATTTTCTTTCGTCAAAGCTCAGATATATTTTTTTCTTTATTTAATATCGAGTACTTTTTTATATTTTCAACTATATTGAGTGCAGTTACTATTGTAATACCATGACAAATTGAACCGTTCATCTTAACTAGTTTTGGTATTTGTTTTTATGGTTTTCGATGAGTAGTTGTGATAACGACCAAACTCACGTTGCGTAGTGCTTGGAAAACGATCAAATTCTCACCGCTTAACGCGGGAAAAAAACTAGTTAACTTTGTCTTTAGGTTATGTAGATTATGGGTTGGTCAAATTAGAGCAAGATTGCACATATAATTAGCAAAGTATTTAGTCAATGTCAGTAGGAGCACAATTTATTAGGGCGTCAAGGTTTTAGTCGTTGGTGAGTGTAACAATTTATTAGGGCGTCAAGGTTTTAGTCGTTGGTGAGTGTAATGTATATACGGGGTTAGTTTAGGAGTAAAAGTAGTATAGGTTTATTATTTTTAAAATAATTGGTTTTATGAATTATAGTTATATGTATTTTTATAAATAATAAAATAAACTAATGCATTTTTAGTTGAGAAAGTACTTTTGGTATAATTATTATTATGTTTCGGGTCGTGTCAGTAATTGATACATACCAACTGCTGAATAAATTTCTTGAACAAAAGCAGTAAAATTTCTTGAACGAAAGTAGCATTTTAATGTGTAGATAGGCATTGCCCTTCATACCAATTTCTATCACCTCATCAAAGAACCTCAATACCAAAATCAAATCACAAATCTCCAACAAATCCATCAATTTCACAAAAGAATCTAACACTCTCCTACCTTGACCACACACATTAATCAAAAAATAAAATCCTAACACTCCTCAAAAACAAAAAAAATTCACAGACATATCACTATAATACTAAAATCGCAAGAGATGAAGAAGTTTAGTTTCACAAGTTAACAAAATTCCAACGAACATCTTACAAATTGTTAAAAATAAACAATCATACAACGAATTTTGGTATCGGCTCTATAGATGGTGTGTAAAATCAGTTTGCCATGGCTAAGATCGCTTTGGGTTCCTTGACATCCGGCTAGGAAAGATGCGGCTCAAGATTGAATAGAGTATTGCTTGTATACATGATAAGACAAAGTTCCAACATGAAGATGGCCAGTACCATGGATACATTAACCGGAAAAAGAGGCTAATGATATGTCGTGGATATCGCCCCACCTGACAAAAAAAAAAGTTAAAAAAAGTCATTACAACCTATCTACATTCATAGAAAAGAAGCAGAATAGATAATACCACTTCATAATCAGACATCAGAAAATGGGGGTGTTGGTCATGGTTTGAATGTCAAAACATGTTGGGTTGAATTTGGTTGACCAGCAAACACTATGCAGGACCGGTTAAGGGCTTAACAATTACAACACAACAACACAAAGAGGAGATTAACCAAGCTTGATCAAACAGTAGACTGGATTAACCAAGATAATGATACAAACAGTTAACAGAGTTCAAGGGCAACAAGAAGTATTTGAGGAGTGTTAGAATCAAACAGTAGACTTGTGTTCTTTGTATCATTATCTTGGTTAATCCAGTCTACTGTTTGATCAAGTTTGGTTAATCTCCTCTTTGTGTTGTTGTGTTGTAATTATTAAGCCCTTAACCGGTCCTGCACACTATTTTTAATATACTAATATCAAGATGTGTCAATTTTTAGTACCTGCTGAAACAGCTCGGTCGGGTTTGGGTTGACCCTTGTCCCTTCTTTACGAAAAATGATAAATAATTAAGGATTTAGTTTTAATTTAAAAGAATAACATTGTTACAACAATAAAAATAAATCAACATAAGAAGTTGGCTGAGTTAAAATAGTAGTCTTTGGGTAATTTTCTGCCGTTTGGCATGATCACCCTTTAGCTGCTTTTTTCTGCAGTTTGGCATGATCACCCTTTAGATGCTTATTTAGCAAATGGGTTACAGTTGCCACCTCTAGCCACAACATAGTAATCTTTGTAAAAAAAACAACTTGAACTTAACAAGATTAATAATTTGTGATGCTGCTAATTCAACAATTTGATAATACAGTAGATAATAGTGAACTTAAGAGAAATCACTCACAGGGAAAAGAAAATCCAGAGCATCCCAGGCTGCATGACGAACAGCTCTTGTTGGATACATTGGACCACCAGGAGAAGTGAAGCTGTACAAGCATGTTTTAAGTCTAGTGCTTGTGGTCATTCTCAGTTCCAGACCTAAAATTCAACCACACTGCATTAATCATCTTTGTCTATATGAACTAGACTCCAAAGTCCAGCCACAATAGGACAACCTTGGTCGGATTCACTAGCAAACACTTTTTACCAATTTTTCAGTTTTCATATAAATAATAAATAATTAATACATTAATTATATCACAAAAACACTATTAGTACAATACAAATTATAGCGTTAAACAAAAACGATTCAGTCAGTGGTGTCCATTATGAAAAAACTCCATGAGACTTTCAACCAGTTCCCCTTAAGCTAAATTTTATTCAACCCATTTGAAGCTAAACACAACCCAAATGGACCCGTCCTATGCTAGTGGGTTGAGTTTGCTACCTATATATAAAATTCCATTAAACACCAGAAATCAAAGATTACATACCTTGGAGCACTTTAATGTGGGAGAGATAATGCAACAGCACTGGTTCCACTTTCAATTTTTGAAGCTAGCCAATGAGCAATATTTGATACATGTAAAAACTTCCACTTCATAAAACAGGCAAATTAATGAAAAAAGGCAGTTACTTGGAATTCACCTGATCAGTTAGTTCAATAACAAATATGTCAGCAGGACCACCTACTAAGAAAGCATTTGGGAACTCTGGAAAGTTCTTTAAGAAGCTTTCGATCTTGTCAACTACAAAACAGACAACCAATAAACTCTTACGCATAATTTAATTGCACCATGTAGTGAAATAAAATATCCTCCCTGTTATTCAGTACCTAGATTATAAAGGAATATGAATCTTGATAGAAGAAGGAACAGATCTCGTTGTGTCTGCAAATCACAAGGATAAGTGCATTTTTTGTCGATACAATATTAGTTCCAGCATGTCAAGAAGATGTAGGTTCATATATTTACCTGCAAAGGAATTTTCTTTAGCCTCGTGGGTTCCAATGCCACATCATCCAGAAGATACTACAACCAAATAAAAGAATTTGTCACTCAAGAGATTTGTTAAGCCATGAAATATCAATAGTAGAAACTAGATGTTCTCGCACCAAGAAAAGACTCTGGAAGTGTGTCGTGTTTGTTTGAATATCAATCCTACAAATGATATTAAAAATGTATCAGACTTAAAACATACAAATTCTGATCCCTATGTTTTTCTGGATAGACGTAATTAACAAGGTGCAATGAGTATACTGAACAGGATTTGATGCGAAGCCCATACCAGAAGACGTTCGTAGCACCTTGCACAAGAGCTGATGAGTAACGAAGGAGGACATCTGAACTATCAAGTTCAACTTCAAATAACTGCAAGATAGATGTATCTACGATCAATGAAATATATATACATTTTTAAAATTTTTATTGGGATGTTGAAATTAATTTTAATAATCAGTGACAGAGGGCAAATGAAGGGTGATTATAACCAAATAAAACATGTACACTGTAGCTCAACAAGTTTGCATAAAACAGGTAATTTTGTAAATAAATCACATACCCATTTGTGAAACAGAAGGGCAAAAATATGAGAAGCAAATGGCTGGCTCCAGAGTTGAACAATCAAAACAAGAATCGGTTTCCCATGCTCAGGTTCCACGGAAAAATGATGAGCAAGAACATCATAAAAGCATATGGGAATCTTAACTTCTATCCGTGAATCAGACTCTGCATCTTCTCTGCCAAGAATTATGTCTGTTCCAAGTCCATTGCAGGGAATTAAAGACATTTAAGTACCCAGTAAACATCTTGGTCAACAATTAAATGGAATACGGTCCACACATGAGAAAATTGATGTTGCAATCTACACCCTCCATAACAACTAGTTCCAGTTTACCTCTTTTGGCTAATTGACAAGTCTTTAACAAAGTAAATACATATTATAAAAGGCAATTGATAATTAAGTTAAAAGCTGTCACAAAAAAGAATTTCACAAGCTAGTAGTCGGTATTAAGCCACATTCACATCAATTTACTTTCGGAATGTATTCAATATGGATACACTACAAATTTTAATCTTCCACTCCATGTAAGGCCACTGTTCTATACATCATGATAATCACCGTGACATTTCTAAAATTGTAACCAAATAACGGAATAATTGTATGGCGACCTAGTTACAAAAACAAAACCAAATGACCACATGTCACTTAAAGTCTTTCCATAAGTCCTTTTCTTTGCACTACATATCTGATAGCGTAGCAGTAACACATGTGCAGTTTGGTATTCTAACAACGTCGAAAAACAGCAAAACATAACTATTTATAAATTGTGACATCATTTGATCTCCTATCTCTTGACACCATCACAACCTACCATCATCATAAGAAACCAGCACTAAAATTCTTACTATTCTAGTCAATTCTCAACACCACAGGTTAAAAATTCGACCACTTTTCAAAAGCAAAATCCAAAATGTCCCTAACAAATCTACAAATTGTCAAATTGATCAATGTTCTTAGCATCTTTTCCCCAAAGTTCATATTCCTAAATCAATTTAGGGTTTTATTCCCGGAAAGAGAATAGTAATCAAGCAAACGTCTAGCATACCTCTAGCTCGATCATCAACTTCTAAAGCTATGTCCGCAAACAGCGCTTGTAATAAGTCGCGTCTCTGATTTGGTGAAGCAATTGCCTAAAGAAATTACGAAAGAAAACGGTTCAATTCACAATTCAAATTCAAATTCAAACAAATCGATCAACCAAAGCCAAATTACCCAAAGAAATCATAAACAACAACAATTCAAATCGGAACGAAATTTAACATGAACAGAAGAACTAGACATACCTTTTGAAGCTTTTTATCGATCTCTTGCGTGAGCGCAGAGAAATAAGCAGAGCTTCTCGGAGTTACGGCGAATGACGGCATTGTTCTGATCGGTTTCTCCGGCAACAGATCATTTGATTCGAAAACTGAAAATCAAATACACAATCAACATGATATCATCATCAACAATTTAACCTTATCTCCAATCATTGATTGAATAATTGCTGTATTTAACGTTTTCTGTGGACAATAAATGTGAAACATCTGACCTAAATAGAAAGTGGGGAAAATTTGTTCGGTTTTAACACCGACACCCACGGTCACAACGGTCGACGGTGGTGGTAGTGGTGGTCGTGGGGATGTGGCGTCGTAGAAATGCGACACCGTTGACGAAACATTAATATAACCTTTTGCGGGATATTTGATTATAGAGTTTTAAATTAAATGGTCTAAATCGGTTCATAAATTTTTTTAGTATTTAATTGGAGTATCATATTCACAAAATTCTGATAGCAAAAAAGAAGGATGACAGGGATTAATGATCGATGATTGAATTATCCAATATGTTAAAAATGAAAAACCATGAACAGTGATTAGTGGAATCTAAAACGTCTATTTTATGATCAACGATGAGCAGCTAATTGTTACGTTGCTTGGTTTATCATTTACCACGTGCGCCTCAAAACCGCTTCGTGACATCATCTTACATCAAAGGCAAGAGAGATTTTAAAAGAGAGGGTTTGATGTTCAAGAAGATTGTGCAAGGTTTACCAGAGTTCCTCTGTATCACCTGCCCAAGCTATCTTCTCCCGCGACTATTTATTCCTCTTGACCTACCATCATTGTTTTGTAATTAGGGGCTGTGCTTAGGGTTTATTTGTGCAAATCAAGCGATTTTAGTCGTATGGTTTTCATCCTTCGGGAACCTTAGGTGGCGTTGGTATGGCGGTGGTCGTGGTTTCCACTCTCGGCGACATTGATTTGCAAGACAGTATGTTCTTTGTCCAACCAGGTATTGTTGTTGTCATGTTTTAAGTTATCTTTATTGCTCAGTCTTGGTGTTTATGCCTCTTGTCTTGGTAGCAATTGAGCTAAACTCCATCACAAACAACAAGAAAAAATAAGAAAGAAGGAAGACGAAAGCAATTATTATCAAAATTTATGGCAATGAAAAGAATGTTTCCAATTAGGAATTTTACATTGCAAAACATCACTGACATTTTTCCACATAAGTACACATCATTAGAGGTAAAACAATTATAGTATACATTTCTCTTTTTAGGTGTTCCCATTTCTTGAAGCTAGGTTACAAAGTTTCACTTTTTATGCAGGGTATTTACATGTCTTACCGTAATTCTACACGGTTAGTTTAGCTGCTTCCTTGGCAACAATTGCTTTGGTGGGAGCCATCGTTCTGGGATCCATAGTGTTGGAACTAGAAAGGCTGGTGCAACCAAAACCAAATCACTTAGACTATTGTGGTGCAACTAATAAAGGACTTCCGAAGCTAAGTGTGGAACTTCCGAAGGAAAAGGAGTTCTTCTGAAGACAAAGTGTAAAATCAACTTCCGAAGGAAAACTCCAACTTCCAAAGACAAAATATTTACTTCCAAAGATCAAGACTTAGAATGAAAGATCAGAAGTCAACTTCCGAAGTATGAAAGAGGTCCTCAAGCCTCGGAAGTATAGTAGCCTCTTCCGAAGTATAAGTGGCTTCGGAAGAACTTGTTCTTCCGAAGCCAATTTACCTTCGGAAGATACTACTATTATCCAGTGGACATAAGTATGGTCTCTCTGACACTCCGCTGCAGACCTCTGAGATACTGCATGGCGTTTTCTCAAAAGCCATGTAGTTAACCATACTTTATTCCACTGTTTACCTTTATCAGTTAGTACAGTTGCCAACTTTAGTTGGTGACAAAAGGTAAGTCATGGACATGTCATGACTACCATATCTTAGATAATACTTTATCTAAGATACCTTAACTTTAGCATTGTAGTATATGCTTTAGTCTTAGGTTTCCAGTTGGTATCAAAGTATATCCGGTTGTAGGATCTAGTATATATAGTTTCTCATTGTAACTCTTGTTTCATGCTTGTAAGAATCTTGTAATACTTTGAGTTGATAAGTAATATATACAAGTGCCTTGAAAATTATTTCTTTGTGTTTTTTGCTACTTATTATATTATTATCAACTCTTAGAAGAGATTCAACTTCATCTGATCTGAGTGTAGTATAAGTGAGTTTGAGAGAAATCCAAGTGTTAAGTGACAAAACCCGATCCTGCCATTGGTATCAGAGCTTTTTAGCCTCTTGATTGTGAGATCTTACCATCCTAATCAACCTGTATTTCACTCCTCCTTACACCACACTCAAAATGGCCCTCAACAAGTCTGAAGTAGAGATGGGGATGATGACTATAACACCCATCATCACCCCTGAAAACTTCAGGTCGTGGAGCAGACGCATGGAAGGCTTCATCAGGTATCAAGACAGCAAGATGTGGCAATCTATTGTCAATGGCCCGTATAAGCCAAAGGTGGCAGGTGGAAACGGTGCCATGATAGAGAAAGCCGTTGAAGACTACTCTGATGAGGACCGGAAGAAGCTGGACATTGACAGCAATGTTATGACTGTTCTCATGACTGCAATGCCCAACTCCATCATGGTGGGGTTTGACCATTGCAAGTCATCCAAAGAACTATTTGATGCACTTGCTCACATGTACTCCAGCTCCAATGACTTCAAGAAGGACTCACTGAAGCAGCAGTTCGAGAACTTCACCTACACTGCTGGAGAGACCATCAGCCAGCAATACTTCAGGTACATGGATCTTATTTCTTCCCTTCAGTCTGTGGGAATTGCTCTTGAACTTAGAGACCTCACAAGAAAGTTCATGAGTGCACTCCCCAATGAGTGGACGTTCTACTATGTCTCTATCAAGAGAACAGAAAATTTGAACACCCTAACCATGACCAAACTCTATGGCATCCTTGATGGATACCATTTGGAAATGGAAAACAAGAGAGGCCATCAGACAAGCAGACCCTTGAGTCTTCCTGCTAGCAACACTTTAATGGTTGCTGAAGGCTCAGGACCCTCCCAACCTTAACGGTACCTGACTTACACTGTAAGGCCACGTTCCCGGTACACTTACAGTTGGGTCATCGTCGCACATAAAACATATAATTATATTAACTTAAATAAAACGTCGCAGCGGAAACATTAAAACAAACATTTCATTCATTATAAAAGCTTTTGAAAAATGATACATCGTTTTCAGATTACAAAATACATGTTGCATTACATCACAAAAGCATTATAAACATGGATGCCATCCAAAAGAGCTGAGTAGCCGCCCGTGCCATCCTCAGCAACCTTACCTGCCAACTGGAAACACATAAAAGTCAGCGTTGCTGAGTGAGTTCTAGTTTTATAATATAAAACATACTTAATCTTTCGTTAACACCGTTCATTACTTTCTTTCAAATCATATCAGGTTTTAGAACGTGATCACATCGTACGTACACATAGATAATATTTATTATCTTCATCATCGTTCATCACATACTTTCTTTAGCCCTTTTCTTCTTTATCACATTATTTTTTTTATCACAATCTGGATCAGTGTTATCAGCTATGCCCCAAACCAATGAGGTATTGGGCCGAAGTTCATAATTGACTTCCACACTGCACATAGCCTGGCGCCAGCACCGGGGTAAGCAACAAAGATCCCAACCGTATACTACACCCCCAACATTATGCATAACTCGAGTACTGGGCCGAAGATCAAAAATGACTTCCACAGTGCACATAGCCTGGCACCAGCACCGAGGTGAGTAATCACTATACACCATGTATACTACACCCCCAACATTATACATAACTCGAGTACTGGGCCGAAGATCATAAATGACTTCCACACTACACATAGCCTGGCACCAGCACCGAGGTGAGTAATCACTATACACCATGTACCACATCTTTGGTCAGTCACAAAGACTGGAACCTCTGCGTGTATCCTTAAAGGTTAGCTAAACCATACGCAGTTGAGCTTACGACATTTTAGAGCCGTGCACCTCCGTACATTTTGCTTGCAAGCCTTTCATACTTTCGTTTGTTCCTTAATGCATGCATTCATTCATCTTGTTCCTCTTTTCATTATCTTCCACTTTACGTTACATAATACTTTCATTTCATTCATTAACATTCAACTTAAAGCCACCGGAAAATAATCACCCATAATAAGAAACATTAACATAAACATACAACATCACCATACAAGGCATCATCATACATACATAACATACACCATACATACCGTCATGCATAAACATCAATCATACATCATCAACATGCCCATCGTAACATCTATGACCTCAAAAGTCAACTTACATAAGCCCCTCGGGAAACCCCCAAGTCAAAACCTACTTCTGCACTTTCCCCCGAAAGTTAGAAAATAAACTATGCTCTTTCGGGCGTATGGGCCCTATTTGGGCGTATGGACACCCTTAAGTCGCATGGCCTCCCAAGCGACTGAACACTTAGGCGAATGGACATCAGGCGAATGGACCTATGCGGATGAATACTATGGGCGAATGGACACCTATGCGTATGGAATTTCAGTCGCATAGCTTTCATGCATATGGCCTTCAGTCGCATGACTTCAGGCGCATGGGCTTCAGTCGCATACCCTTCATGCGTATGAACCTCAGTCGCATGGCCTCCAGGCGCATGGATCTCAGTCGTACAACCTTCAATCGCATACCTTGTTGGCGCATGAACTTCAGTCGTATGACTTCCATGCGTATGGACCTCAGTCGCATGGAAATCGTGCGCATGGACCTCAGTCGCATGCCTTTCGGCCGTATGGCCTCCAGTCACATGCATTCGGTCGCCTAGCCCTAGCTGATGCAGAATGCAGTTCATCCCGAACGCAAACTGCCATTTTTGGCCTCCAAGCTCACCCAAACCTGTTCTAAGCTCAAATCAACCATCCTAAACCTTAGAAACACCTACGACAACATCATTCATGCACACACAAGCCAAAATCAAACCCCACTCGAATCACACACAAACACATACACACGGGTTCAACACACACTCTTCAAAAACGGGTTTTACTATGTGTTCCAGCCCCAAATCAGTTGAAAACGTGTAAAAGAGGGGTCCTAGAACTCACAAAAACAACCCCGTCGAGTAGAGCTTCAATCCAACCCGCTACACTTCAACTTTCACGCCCGAATTCACAAAATAAAGCTTGAAACCCCCTTTTTCTCCCTTCTTCTCTCTTGGCTGAATTTTGTGAGTGTGGGGGATGGTGTGGGCTGCCCTCCCCTCTTAATCCCCCACTCTTCCAAACCTTCTCCCGTTTTGGCAAGTTTGGTCCCTCGACTTTGGACTTTATTTCTTTTTCTTCTTTCGTCGACTTCAAAGAAAATATCCGGGTGTTACAAGTCCATCCCCCTTATATAGGTTTCGTCCCCGAAACCTGTTATTACTCGAACAATTGTGGGTAATGCTGTCTCATCTCTTCTTCAATCTCCCACGTAGACTCAGATCCCTTTCTGTGCTCCCACTATACGCGCCCAAGTGGGACCACTTTATTCCTCCATCTCTTCTCTTTACGATCGATGATTGCCACTGGTTGCTCCACATCATTGAGCCGTTCATCTACCTCGATATCCTCCAGTGGTAAAACCATATCCTCATCTGCTAAACACTTTCTCAGATGAGATACATGGAATGTCGGATGAATTCCACTTAACTCCTCTGGTAATTCTAGTCTATAGGCCACCTCCCCTACTCGAGCAATGATTCGGAAAGGCCCTATGTACTTTGGGCTCAACTTGCCCCGCTTTTTGAACCGAATGTTACCTTTCCAAGGTGAGACTTTCAACATAACTCTATCACCCGCCTGGAACTCAATCGGTCGACGTCTCTTATCGGCATACGACTTCTACCTATCTTTAGGCTTTCAACCTCATGAACCTTCAACTGTCAGGATGCATAGGCTCTAACCTTTCCTCCTAGCATCGACACACATTCCAGCCCCGAGTAGGAAGCATCTGAATAAACCACCAAATCTTCACTTCCATCGGGCAACGACAAAACAGGAGCTTGAGTCAACCTCGCCTTTAACTCCTCGAACACCTACTCTTGAGCTTGACCCCATACAAATTTCACACCCTTACACTACCGTCCCTCTTATCGAGTAACTCCTGCAGTTGTTCCATCGATTCCTTCATCTCAGTCAGAGCCAACTGATACGGTGCCTTAGCTACAGGCTGAGCACCCGGTATCAAGTCAATCTGAAACTCGATCTCGCAGTCAGGTGGCACTCCTGGTAAGTCTTCGGGAAATACATCTGGAAAGTCACACACAACCGGTACATCGGACAGTTGTGGTGTTGGCATATCCATATCCTCCACGTACGCCAAGTAGGCACTACATCCACGCCTCTTACACTTTCCCGCCACCGCCATTGAAATCACTTTTGGAATCATAGTGACCCGATCACCATAAACCGTCACCGAGCCCCAGTCAGGCACTACCAATCGAATCATCTTCTTGCGACACACAATGTTCGCCTCGTAGTCTGCCAACCAATCCATTCCTAGGACTACATCGAAACCGCCTAAGGTCATCACAGACAGTCTAACAGGAAACTACTCATGACCTTCTAATTCCACGTCACAACCCTCTATCATCTCGGAAATCCTGGTAGACTCTCCTATGGCAGTTTCTACATCGAAGGGCTCATCAACACTTCTACTCCTAATGGGCAACTTAACACAAAAGACAGCAGAAATAAAACTCCTACCAGCACCGGAATCGAACAACCCAAGAGCAAGAGTTTGATTACTAGATACGTACCTGACATGACATCGGGGTCCGTCCTAGCCTCCTCCTGCATCATCGTGAACGCTCTGGCACTTGCCCTCTGCCCTTCCCTCTAGCCTCCTCCACTCCCGAACCTTCAGCCCGCGGCTTCTTGCAATCCCTGCTCATGTGGCCTTCCTCACCACAAGAATAACACCTCCTCACACCGCAGTTCTTCGCCACATGTCCGGTTCTTCCACAACGGAAACAGACATTGGTCCCCAATCTACATTCCCCGGGATGTTTTTGTCCACACTTGTCACACCTTCTCATCCCTGCACCGGGTGTGACCACACACCGGTCATCTACCCGTGCACCTTTGTTACTTGGAGCGGCTCCGCCACGTCCAAATTGCTTCCCGTTCCAATTCTGATCACCCTCTCCTTTCTTGCTAGCTTCTGTCACCACTACAGTTCTTTCATCGTATAATCTCCCCGCCAAATCAACCGCCGACCTAAACGTGCTCGGTCGGGCAGCGATCATGTACCTACGGACATCCGTCGGCAAGCCCTGAATGTACTCTTAATCTTTCGTGACAGAGGCGTCACCTGATCCGGCACCAACCGTGCCATTTTGTTGAATTTAGTGGTGTATTGTTGATGTGTCATGGTTCCCGCCTCTAGCTGCAGGAACTCTCTTTCAACTTTGTCCATCTCACGGTGAGGACAGAACTCCTCAATCACCAGCCTCTTCAACTCTGTCCACCTCATCCTCCCGATAGCCCTGCTACCCTCAGCTTGGACAATATTGTCCCACCAACACAGAGCCGAGTCCACAAACGAGTGGGCAGCAAACTTCACCTTCTGGTCCTCTCGGCATTCGCTGATATCAAGTACAACCTCCATCTCTCTCACCCACCGGTGAGCAGCAGCAGCAGTGCCATTTCCATCGAAAGTAGGGGGCTTACACCTTTAAAATGCCCCGTAGTTACAGCCTCGTGCCGCCTCTACGCAGGCTCTTCCTCTTCTTCATCATCGGAGAGAACCGTTTCGGTCTCCGGCCTCTCCTGTCCCCCCGCGGACCTGTTCCTCTCTTTCCTTTCTCCTTCCTTTACAACCTTAATTACTTCAGTCACCACAAACGGTAAGATCATCTGCATGACCTGATGAACCTCCTCTACAACTGCCTCTTTCACTGAGGCCCTCAAATTCGCACTCTCATCCCCCGCCTCCGGATGAGGGGTCTCAGGTTCTTCAAGAACCACCTCTTCAGATCTGGGTCTTCCTCTCGTGACCCGTGGCCCAGTGCCACGTCCACCACGACCTCCACCGCGCGAAGCTTTAGATGATCTACCACCGGCCATACTCTAACACACTGAAAGATTCAAACACCAACACGGTCATTCAAGGGAACAACTCAGTTTATGTCAAGTATAGTAAGTCCCTAATTACAGTGGCCAGTTGTGATTAGCCACTTACTTTACTCTTCATACCCTGAGCATTACCTGGATAGACTACATCAGTATCTAAATCTACAAACAACACATAACCACATAACATGCGCACGTAATACCGGTTAACATTACGAAAATACCTAATGGCATGCAGCTACTCAGACTGGCATCCCTTCCCTTTCCGTCCTATTTTCAGTTTAAGTTAAGGTTTATTTTCAAAATTTACCCATTTCACTTAAACTTTGGCTCTGATACCAACTTGTAAGGCCCCGTTCCCGGGACACTTACAGTTGGGTCATCGTCGCACATAAAACATATAATTACATTAACTTAAATAAAACGTTGCAGCGGAAACAAACATTTCATTGATTATAAAAGCCTTTGCAATATGATACATCGTTTTCAGATTACAAAATACATGTTGCATTACATCACAAAAGCATTATAAAAATGGATGCCATCCAAAAGAGCCGAGTAGCCGCCCATGCCATCCTCAGCAACCTTACTTGCCAACTGGAAACACATAAAAGTCAGCGTTGCTAAGTGAGTTCTACTTTTATAATATAAAACATACTTTATCTTTCATTAACACCGTTCATTACTTTCTTTCAAATCATATCAGGCTTTAGAACGTGATCACACATCGTACGTACACATAGATAATATTTATTAT
The DNA here is from genome assembly GCA_025215565.1 of Flaveria ramosissima. NCBI lineage: Eukaryota > Viridiplantae > Streptophyta > Magnoliopsida > Asterales > Asteraceae > Flaveria > Flaveria ramosissima. Next base: position 48,882,579 of record CM046029.1, on the reverse strand, counting down.
CTTCATCATCGTTCATCACATACTTTCTTTAGCCCTTTTCTTCTTTATCACATTATTATTTTTAGCACAATCTGGATCAGTGTTATCAGCTATGCCCCAAACCAATGGGGTACTGGGCCGAAGTTTATAATTGACTTCCACACTGCACATAGCCTGGCGCCAGCACCGGGGTAAGCGACAAAGATCCCAACCATATACTACACCCCCAACATTATGCATAACTCGAGTACTGGGCCGAAGATCAAAAATGACTTTCACACTGCACATAGCCTGGCACCAGCACCAAGGTGAGTAATCACTATACACCACGTATACTACACCCCCAACATTATGCATAACTCGAGTACTGGGCCGAAGATCATAAATGACTTCCACACTACACATAGCCTGGCACCAGCATCGAGGTGAGTAATCATTATACACCATGTACAACATCGTTGGTCAGTCACAAAGACCGGGACCCTTGCGTGTATCCTTAAGGGTTAGCTAAACCACACGCAGTTGAGCTTACGACATTTTAGAGCCGTGCACCTCCATACATTTTGCTTGCAAGCCTTTCATACTTTCGTTCGTTCCTTAATGCATGCATTCATTCTTCATGTTCCTCTTTTCATTGTCTTCCACTTTACGTTACATAATACTTTCATTTCATTCATTGACATTCAATGTAAAGACATGGGAAAATAATCACACATAATAAGAAACATCAACATAAACATACAACATCACCATACAGGGCATCATCATACATACATAACATACATGTAACTCCAGGATAAACAAACTTGAATCAAATCATGAAGAATTAGATCAAAATATGATGAACACAATGAAAACCCCTTTGATCTCTCTTGATTGCTAATAATATTGTTTACAAATAATCCCTCAATCAATTGGTCATTCAACCATTAACCTAATTCTAATTACAATTAGGCTATTTATAGTCTAGTTTAAGTTTCCATATTTACACATAACCCCTTAGACTATATATTTAGACTAAAACATGACTCAAAGAAAGTAAAATATATTTTGTTCACACAAAATATATTTATTACAATAAAACTCCTAGTCATCTAAATCTTCAACGTCTCGTCTCGGTTCCTCGTCTCGAACGTGTCGGTTTTGACTTTTGTTGACTTTGACCGTGACGTTGACTTTGGTTGACTTTCACTGTGTTGATAATATAGACTATCTTTTACAGCTCCAACAATACTCCCCCTTAGTCTATCATTATCAACGTCTTTAAACGAAATCAACATCGAGAAGTCAACAGTAGAAGATCTTCAATTTGAATCTTTCTGAATCTGATGAGAAAGATTTTTCATCTCATAAGCTCCCCCTATTTATATGCTCCCCCTTTTCGAGTGCAAGATTTACAAAGATATTGGAACAGGTTTCCCAAATCTCTAATCTTGAGTGCTTCAGAAGATGTAGGAGGAGGATTCCTAGCTCGGTATCTTCTGCAAACTTGAGGAACAGGTTCTGTGATCAGGTACACTGCTCAACTGATGATCGACCATCACTTAAAGCAAAAATCTGAAACACATTCTCAAACACAATCTCGACATTACTAATTAGATCATTTCATTTTAACAAAATAAACCCGTGTTTATCTGTGTTTGAAAACAAGCAAATCCGTGTTCGTTTGAGCACAATTTCTGTGAAATGCATGAAAAATGATAAAATGTAATCAGCATAATATGGAAGACCTAAAAGAATTTTGAAATGGAACTTTATTATATTTTTTCTATTTTTAATGTATATATATTTATTATAACATTTTTTTTATTTGTATATTTTTAATTACCGAGAACTTAATCGATCATGAGATCACATCCTCAAGATATACTTTAGCATAAAGATGAATTTAATCATCGACAAGCAATGAGATCACACTGATAACTGAGTCTAATCACAGTCTTTGAATGAATTTTGAAATTCTCAAACAGATCAATAACGATTGCTGATATGTTTGTCCACTTAAACTCATGCCCTATCTTTTTCAACAAGCAACAAATGATTTGTTAAGGTTCGATTAAATACTTTAGAATGCTAGGACCCCACAATCATTTGGCAAAAACCCTCACCCAACCTCAGGATTTCTTGAATTTTGTTACGATCTTTATAGAGCAAGGCGTGTGCATTAGAGTGCAAGAGATTATCAACAGAATATTGCATTCTGTGATGAATTCATCGTTTAGATGATTTGACACTATTTAGATCAAAATGGTGAGAGCTCCAGGTCTATACTCACGTATAACAAAGGAGATGACCATTTAATCATGTGCCGATGAGAGCTCCAGGTCAGTACTATCGTACAGCAAAGGAGATCATCACTCCAGGTCAGTACTTCCATACAGCAGAGGAGATTAGCACAAACACAAGACACATAAATACACCAATCATGGCTCAAAGATATGGCTTATATGATTTGTATCGTGGTGGGTGAAAGATCAATTCTCAATCCAATTTTTGTCAGGACTCAGTTTTTGTGCAGGCCAAAATGATTGCGTAAATCCAGACATCCTTAAGCATATATTTTAATTTAAATCATCATACTGCTGTCTACTTTATTCTTCACGTTGAGTCTACGCAGCATATCATTAAAGCATCTGTTTGTTTTTCTATTATTTGCACTTAAATATAAGATGTAAATCAGATAACAACATCAGTTACTATCATTTCTCAATTTATAAACGCAAGTCATGCAAAAAATAAGCATTTCAAGATGATATACAATCATTTCTCAGTCATCTCGAATCAAGTTCCCAGTTCTCTTTTCATTTTTATTTACTTATATTCTCCCCCTAAATTTTTATTTTTGCAAATTTTTTTTATTTTTTTTATTTTTTATTTTTTAATTTTTTTTTAATTTTTTTATAAAATTATACAAAAATAGAAATTTACCGAAGAAGGTCTTCCAAACTACACTGATATGAATATAAGAAATGAGTTCTCAAGAAATATGCAGTGATTATGAAGTGAGAACTGTGATAATGCAGATAAAAATCCAGATTGTGGATATAAGAACCATGACCTTAACCTGTTTGTTCCGCCTCAAATTGAAATTAGGAACAATCCCTGTCAGTAAACCGGATTACTAACAGTCCTCCTGAATTGTTCCTGCACTCATTAACAAATTAGTTAGAAAGGGGAACCCAGGCCATCGTAGTCCTGGAAGTTCCTTTTTCATCAACATAAGTAACAATCTTCTGCACACAACCATTTAAATAATCGGGAATTGTTGTATCCTTCTTTTTAATTTGCTAAATTTGTTTCGGTTCAGTTAACTTGGATTTAAACGAATTAAATTTGGAAATCATTTTCTGTTTAAGACCAGAAGGAAAATAATTTGGTTTTGAAGCTTTGGTCATTTTCATCTTTGTATCATGTGAAACCGGCTTCACATGAAAAGGTTTGGATGGGGGGTTTTTCATCCAACCATTCAAAGATGTGTCTTGTTTACCTCTTGATCCAGAGAAGCAACCCGTGTTGCCTTTACCGTCTAGAACATTCTTTTTAGACTTACATTCGGATAAGCAATTTGTTTTGCCTTTACCATTCGTAGCAAGCCTTTGAGGACATTTCTTTACCACATGACCTTCTTTTCCACACTCAAAACAAGCCTTGAATGGCTTTTGATGCTTGACTGAACCGTGTGATGCAGGTGGGGATGAGGATTGCTTTGAGCTTGTAGCAGATTCTTGCTTGTTTTGGCATTTGCTATGCTGAACAGGGAATGAGATCTTCACTGATTGAGTGGGATGCTTTGCAATTAGAGAAGAGATCCGTATTGGTCTTGATTCAGCTTTTGGAAGCTTTTGAGACTTGACAATGTCAAGAGATATATTGATCTGTGAGGAACCAACACGTTCCTCTGTGTTTGATTCATCATCTGAGCTTATCCAATCTTGTATACATAAATCTGCTTCCAAAGGATCTTGATTGACACATCCTATTGTGTCGGCTTCGGTCATAGGATTTTGATTGCCTGACGATTCAACAACTGTTCCTTCTTTGACAAACCTGACAGGAACAAACGAAGGAATGTTACCTGTTTTGAATTTGTTGAAGAAGGTTGGAGAAGCAGCTGATATTGAATTTGGAGCATCAGAGGTAGAATTGTCATTAATCTTCTTATCAGACCCCTGCCTGAGAAATCCCAAACCTACAGGACAATCCTGCACATCTCTAACCTCTTTAAGATTAACGTTGCTTAAACCTACATTTAAACTATTAGTTTCTGCAGCTTCAATCAAATCATTAGATGGATGAGGTTGAGGCATAGGAGAGTAACAATGGGTGCTAGGTGGAGGATAGACGTATGGATTTTCACCACAACCCACTCCCGTTTTAATCCTAGCTCCCCTCTGTTTACACAGTAGCTCTTCCTGTTTCATTCCGGATATGGTCCATCTATCAAGCTTTGTTTTAAGCTTGCTTGTTTCAAATTCAGCCAAAGTGACTCTTTCGTTTAAAAGATTAATATCAAAATTTCTTTCAAGAAGAGTTCGTTTTAAATGATCATTTTCTTTTAAAGCTTCATTTAATTTAATGAAATACTTGGCTTCATTCTTTTTAAGTTCTGCGTTTATGGTGGTTAAATCCTTTTGGTTATCTAAAAGTAACCTATTAGCTTTATACACACCAAATAAACGAATTTTACAAGCAGAAGAACACATATCCTGAACTGTCTCGTATGGAAGATCCAGGATGACTCTTTCAGCAGTAAGAGCCTTCTCATAGTTACAAACTCTAGTATTTTGCTTCCATTCCTCTTCCTTCTCAGCATTACAAACTTCAGCATTCAACTCAGCTCCACCTTTACCCATTGATGTCTGCTTAAGCTCCTCTTGTACCTCTTCAGTTTCAGGTTTCGGTAAACCGTCGGAATTAGTGCCAGAATCTGATCTCTCTTCTGGTTTCTCTTTGGAGTTTGAAGTGATCTTTGGAGTTAGATATGTTGCTTCATAGTACTCACGACGTTTGATATCCAACTCCATTTCTTTCAGTTTGTTGATCACCTCCATTAGTTTGTAATCCCGAAAACCTCTATCTCTTTTAATCGACTTGTCGTGTGAGCTCCATTCTAATGGGAGGGAATCAAGCAATCTTAGAACTTGTTCATGATTTCCTAATTGGGCATCAAACTTCTTCAGATTACTTCCCACCAACAGAAAACGATCAACAAAATCGGACATCTTTTCATTCTTTAAAGCTGCAAAATTATCAAACCGACATTGTGCAATTGTGAGATCATCTGATTTGAAGGATTTAATCAATTCTGCAAAAGCCATTTTTATTTTTATTTTGTTTAAACAATTAAACGCCCCAAAAATATTTTTCCCAAAAATTGTAAAATAATTCTCCCCCGGGAAAAATATTTTTTTTAAATGTCACGCTAGAAAATCTTAGCAACTGGGGTCAAGCTGCCAGGTCAGCTTGTTTTTTTTTTTATAAATGTTTTAAAATCGTTGAATATTTCTTTATCGATTTGAACTCAATTAATCCCAACTAGGGGGAAAAAGTCATCTTTAACATTCGAATTTCACTGAAGAAATGATAATTTCGCCGAAATTATAGTTTCGCAGAGCTAGTTTCGCTGTGAAATTTCGGCAGCAGTTTCGCTAGCCGAATGTCACAAATGGCTTAGTTTCGCTGATAAGTTCGCACGAAACAAGCTTGAACTTTCGTTCAATGATACTTTCGGCAGCAATGTCGCTTGTAAATCACCCACAAGCACTGTTGAACTTTCGTTCAAGATCACTACTTTCGCTAATTAACTACAAAGTGTAAAACACTTGTAGTTTCGCTGAAAGAACATGCAGTTTCGCCGGAAGAACTCGTAGTTTCGCTGGACGAAGCTGAAAAGCTTTTTCAACACGAAATCAATCTGAAATCGCCCAAATCTCAATGGATTTGAAATCTGATGATTAACAGAGCTTTCCCAACCAATAACAAGCAAACTTCAATCAATTTCCATATCAATAACACTCAAATCTGATCCAAAATTGATGAAAACTTGATATTGAACAAAAACATTCAAAACCTCAACTTCTCTCTCTAAAAATCTTCAAATCTTCAGTGAATTTGATTCAAAATGGCTCTGATACCAAATTATAACTCCAGGATAAACAAACTTGAATCAAATCATGAAGAATTAGATCAAAATATGATGAACACAATGAAAACCCCTTTGATCTCTCTTGATTGCTAATAATATTGTTTACAAATAATCCCCCAATCAATTGGTCATTCAACCATTAACCTAATTCTAATTACAATTAGGCTATTTATAGTCTAGTTTAAGTTTCCATATTTACACATAACCCCTTAGACTATATATTTAGACTAAAACATGACTCAAAGAAAGTAAAATATATTTTGTTCACACAAAATATATTTATTACAATAAAACTCCTAGTCATCTAAATCTTCAACTTCTCGTCTCGGTTCCTCGTCTCGAACGTGTCGGTTTTGACTTTTGTTGACTTTGACCGTGACGTTGACTTTGGTTGACTTTCACTGTGTTGATAATATAGACTATCTTTTACAGCTCCAACAATACACCATACATACCATCATGCATAAACATCAATCATACATCATCAACATGCCCATCGTAACGTCTATGACCTCAAAAGTCAACTTACATAAGCCCCCCGGGAAACCCCCAAGTCAAAACCTACTTCTGCACTTTCCCCCGAAATTCAGAAAATAAACTATGCTCTTTCGGGCGTATGGGCCTTATTTGGGCGTATGGACACCCTTCAGTCACATGGCTTCCCAGGCGACTGAACACTTAGGCGAATGAACATCAAGCGAATGGACTTATGCAGATGAATACTATGGGCGAATGGACACCTATGCGTATGGACTCTCTGTCGCATAGCTTTCATGCGTATGGCCTTCAGTCGCATGACTTGAGGCGCATGGGCTTCAGTCGCATATCCTTCGTGCGTATGAACCTCAGTCGCATGGCCTCCAGGCGCATGGACCTCAGTCGTATAACCTTCAATCGCATACCTTGTTGGCGCATGAACTTCAGTCGTATGACTTCCATGCGTATGGACCTCAGTCGCATGGCAATCGTGCGCATGGACCTCACTCGCATGCCTTTCGGCCATATGGCCTCCAGTCGCATGCCATTCGGTCGCCTAGCCCTAGCTGATGCAGAATGCAGTTCATCCCGAATGCAAACTGCCATTTTTGGCCCCCAAGCTCACCCAAACCTGTTCTAAGCTCAAATCAACCATCCTAAACCTTAGAAACACCTACCACAACATCATTCATGCACACACAAGCCCGAAATCGAAACCCACTCGAAGCACACACAAACACATACACACGGGTTCAACACACACTCTTCAAAAACGGGTTTTACTATGTGTTCCAGCCCCAAATCAGTTAAAAACGTGTAAAAGAGTGGTCCTAGAACTCACACAAACAACCCCGTCGAGTAGAGCTTCAATCCAACCCGTTACACTTCAACTTTCACGCCTGAATCCACGAAAACGAAGATTGAAACCCCATTTTTCTCCCTTTCTTCTCTCTTGGCTGAATTTTGTGAGTGTGGGGGAGGGTGTGGGCTGCCCTCCCCTCTTAATCCTCCACTCTTCCAAACCTTCTCCTGTTTTGGCAAGTTTGGTCCCTCGACTTTTGGACTTTATTTCTTTTTCTTCTTTCGTCGGCTTCAAGAAAATATCCGGGTGTTACATACACCCAACAACCATCCTGTTCTTCTGGGACATACATCACATTTCCTGAGACTCCAAGATCTCAACAAGCTTAGCAAAGTTCCTTTCAGGACAGCTGTGCTTTTGTCTCAGGAAGTGGACACTCTAGTGATTATCAATATTGCTTTGATGATCTAGAGTGCTTCAGCCCGGATGACGTGGAATATGTGGACATAGTCCAACAAATGGCTTTCTTAACCTACAGAGCAAAGAAGTTCTTCAAGATAACTGGAAGGCAATTTCCCCAGAACCCAATCAACAACAAATCTGGGTTTGACAAAACCAAGGCCAAATGTTACAACTGTAACCAACTTGGTCATTTTGCAAGGGAATGCAAGGCTTCCAAGTCTAATCCGGGAACCCCACAGGCCTCCACACATCCCTCTACACCAAAGCCCACTGGAAAGTCAACAGAGACAGCTGCAATGGCTTAAGAAGTTGACAGGAGCTACATGGTACAGGATGTGACTCCTGCTCAAGCACATATGGCCAGAACAGATGACAATAAGGTATATGAACATCTCTGTACTCCTGCTTGTATTGCTAAGGTTAAATTGTATCAGGACTACAATATGGAGATTAAATCCGATCTTGAGTCTTTAAATGTTTTAAAATCTGATTTTAAATGGGCTGAATCTGACTATTAAAGAGAAATTGAGGAGTTGGAGAAAACTGTGTCCTTATTAAAACATGAACACACAAACAATAAGACTCAAATAAAGGATTTAATATCCAAATTGTCTGAGGCTCAAGCCTAGCTTGTCACAGCTGAGGCTCAAGCCAGGAAGTATGCTATTTCTGAGCAAAACTTCCAAGCCATTCTTGCATCATCCTCTCACTCAAAACTTTGTTACCAAAACAAAGATGGGTTGGGAACCATGAAATTGCTCCACCATACTCTTATGAGTCTATAAGACAACCAAGGTGTGATACTGAAGAGCAAGAGGTTCCATCTGCTGACCCACCTTCACATGAGTCAAAGAGTGATGCAACCATGAAGACCATCACAGGGAAGAACCAGGTAATTTTACCCACTCCTACTGGTGATGATCAACCCATGACCACCAAAGCCAGAAGAAGCAGAGCTAAGGCAGCCAGAAAAACTGCTGTAAGGATTCCTGAAGTCTGATGCAACCCAAAACAGCCTAAGTGTCTCAGCAACATGCACTAAGTACTGAAGTGAAGAATGCTTCGGAAGTTTTACACAAAGCATTAGAAAATACTCTAAGTGTAAAATCTTCCGAAGCCAAGACCAATATCTTCCGAAGCCAAACATGAAGTCTTCCGAAGCTTCAGAGACAAAGTCTTCCGAAGCTTCAACCTATGAAGACAGATTTCTTCCGAAGACTTTTAGTACACATGCTTTATCTGATGTACTGTTCCATAAAGCACCTTTTCTGCTGCATCTCTGTAAAGTCACCAACTTACATGAGTTGGTGAAAAGGGCCTTGCTTTTGGTAACTGTACATTGAGGTCTTGAATCTTCAACTTTCCACTTTATGTACTTTATCCTTTTTGTATTGTATAAGGATGTGAGCTATGGCATGTCATAGTCACAAGGTCAAAAGGCAGATATGCCTTTTGATCCTACAATTGATTTTGTTAGTGTCTAGTCAATTGTATCCAGCTGGCTTTCAAAGTATAGCCGGCTGTAGGTTGTAGTATAAGTATTTCAAGTTCTTGTATCTTTTCTTTATGCTTTGTAACACTTGTAAAAGAACTTGAGAAAGCAATATACTGCCTCCTTGAAACCCATACTCTCTTGTTCTGTCTCTTGCTTTACTTGTGTTCTTTGTATCACCTTTGGTTACCCAGTTCACTGTTTGATTAGAGTTTAGTTAATCTCCTCATTGTGTTGTTGTGTTGTAATTGTGTTTAAGCCCTTAAACGGTCCTGCAATTGGTATCAGAGCTTTCCAGGCTCTTGATATAAGATCTAACCATCTTAAGATCCCTCACACACACAAAAGCTAAACTCTTCAAATGGCTTCCATCTCAAAGACTGATATGGAGACTGGAACCATGAACAAATCCCCACTGATCACTCTTAATGATTTTGACACCTGGTGCATGAGGATGGAAGGCTTCATCAGGTCTCTTGATTCAAGAATGTGGGAATCTGTTGAGAATGGACCTTTCATACCCAGCACCCCCTCTGCTACTGGTGCTGGTATGATTCCTAAAGATGTGGCCAACTACTCAGATGAAGATAGAAAAAGAGTAGAGATTGACAGGAAGGCCATGACTGCTCTTCAGACTGCTCTCCCAAACTCTGTATACAGAGGTTTTAAGAAGTGCAAGACAGCCAAACAGCTGTGGGATGCACTGAAGCTGATGTATGAAGGCTCCTCTGAAGCCAAGGAGAACAAGAAAGATCTGTTGAAGCAGCAGTTTGAGAATTTCACCTTCAAAGCAGGTGAAACCATGACCCAACAATACTTCAGGTATGTTGAGATTGTGGATACCCTAGTGGATGGAGGAGTTCCTCTTGAGAACAGGGACATTGTAAGGAAGTTCATGTCCTCACTTCCTAGGCAATGGACACACTATTGTGTGGTGATCAAGAGGACTGAGAACCTTAAGACTCTTACTCTTACAGAGTTGTATGGGATTCTCAGTGGATACCAGATGGAGATGAACATGCAAGGTTCATCTGGCAACTCCAACAATCAAATGGGTTCAGCCCTTCATGTGGTTGAAAGGGACAGCATAGAACCCCAGCATCATCTCATATGCTACCCTGACAACTCACAAAAGGGTCCTTTCATCACCTTCCCGGAGACACCAAGGGAGAACTTTACTCAAGGAAGCCCATTCCAAGAGACAAGTTCTTCTCAAGCCTTTGTGTCTGTAGATGAAAGCTGTGGGAATTATCTCTTCACTCTTGAAGACCTGGACTGTATCCATCCAGATGACCTGGAATACATGGAGATAGTTCAGCAGATGGCTCTCCTCACTCACAGAGCCAAGAAGTTCTACAAGAGGACAGGAAGAAGATTTCCAAGCAATGCTACCAGTAGTAAGTTTGGGCTGGATAAAAGCAAAGTTAAGTGTTACAACTGTAACCTTATGGGTCACTTTGCTAGGGAGTGTAAGGCACCTAAAGCAAATGGGGGCCAAACACAACCCAGACCAAACTTTACTGACAAAGCTCCTCAGGCTGAGAAGACAAAGCAACATGCTGCTGTTGCTGTTGAAGAGGGAGGCTTTGACTGGAGTTTTCAGGTGGAGGATGCTTCTCCAAACCAAGCACTGATGGCTGACCATGATGAAGCCAAGGTATTGGAACATCTTTGCTCCCCTGAATGCATTGCTAAAGTAAATAGATACAGGTCCTACAACCTAGAGATGAGATCTGATTTGAGTCATTAAACATATTAAAATCTGATTTTAGAAAGTCTGAAAATGATTACAAGTTAAAGATAGAGGACTTGGAGAAAACCATTTCAGTACTAAAACATGAACATACAGATTTTAGAACTCAGATCCAAGATCTCATCACTAAGTTAACTGAGTGCCAGGCTGAGCTTGTGATCAGCAAAGCCAAGGCAGAGAAGAGTGTTCTTGAAGAAGAGACCTTCAAGAACATGATATCCTCATCCCTGCACAACAAGGTTTGTTATCAAAATAGACAGGGACTGGGATCAAATGAGATAGCTCCTCCACACACAATCTTGTCTGTAAGATCTCCTAGGTGTGGAACTTGTGAAGATGAGCTTCCTCTCATAGATCCTGTAAGTGAGGATGATGAAGAAGTGATAGTGAAGAATTCCTCTGAGAAGAGTGAAGAAGAGGATTCTTCCAAGGGCCACTATCCTTCTGAGGAGAAGAAATCAACTGTGATGACCAAGTCCAAAAGAAAGAACTTGATCAGGAAGAGCAAAAGGAAATCAAAGAAGGCTCAAGAAATCAAGGCTACTTTTGATGCTAAGCAGAAACAAGTTTTTATCTCTGCAGGTTTCAAAGTAGTAAGGACTGAAGACATCAACCAAGACTCCTTAGCTAAGAGTCATGGTTCTTGTTCAAATCATCTCAGTGCCAAGAAGAAGACTGAGCTGCTGTGTACCACTGCTGCACAGCCTGGACCATCAAACTCCAAGAACAGTTCACAGCCCAAAGGAACTGTCTCAGCATCTACCAAGATGAAGGTGGAGAAGGGATGTGACCAAAGCCAGTCTTGCTCTCAAAGGGAGACTTCTTTGAAGAAGAAAATGTTGTGTGTTATGTGTGAAAGTACTTCTCACATTGCTAAGGATTGCCCATACAATCCTAAAAGTACTGTCCACATGACCAAAACAAAGACTTCAAAGAGTCTCAAGAAGTCTCAAGCTTCGGAAGGAAAGTCTGTTTCCTTCGGAAGCTCCAAATCAAAGAAGAAGGTAAATGGAAAATTACCTTCGGAAGCAAAGTTGGTCTCGGAAGAAAGGAGTTCTTCCGAAGCACTGAAGTCTGCTGCAGTGACTGTAGATTCTTCCGAAGGATCAGTCATCAAAACTTGTGAAGTTCCAAAAGCTTCTAAGGTTTTGAAGGTCAAGTCCAAGACTCCAAAGGTGGTGTGGAAGTCTAAGAAAGACCAAATGACTGAGGTTTCTCCATCAACAACAGCTGAAGATCCCCATAGTACAACCATAGGATCTATTACTGTTGCATTACCTTCTATTACTATTAATGAGCCCAAGACAAGTAAGGCTTGGGTTTCCAAATGTAACTAATCATTTTCTTTGTGCAGGAACAGCTCAAGACAAACAGGAATGTCTGGATAATTGACAGTGGCTGTTCCAGGCACATGACAGGCAATAGGTCTCTACTCCATAATTTTGAGAGAATTGATGGAGGACCAGTTGCTTTTGGAGGAGATGAAGGTGGTTACATTTCTGGAAGGGGCAAGGTCACAAATGGTAAGCTCAGCATTGAAAGGTAAACTTTGTTAAGGAGCTTGGGTACAATCTTCTGAGTGTATCCCAATTTTGTGATCAGAGTCATAACATGCTCTTTACTGAGCATGAGTGCATTGTTCTCAAGCCTGGTGTGGTCATTCCTCATGAGCATATCCTGCTCAGAGCCCCCAGGAAAGGGAACATGTACAAGATGGATTTGCAAGAAACATCTCCCTCTGGAGAAGTTTCATGCTTTCTATCTAAAGCAAATAGTGATGAGTCTTTCCTATGGCATAAAAGAATGTGCCATGTAAACTTTAAGAACATGAATAAATTAATTAAACATGATCTGGTAACTGGAATGCCAAAGAAAGAGTTTACAAGTGATGATCATTGTGTTGCATGCCTGAAAGGGAAGCAACACAAGGTATCTCACAAGCCTAAGGAAAAGAACTCCATCACTACTCCCCTACACTTGTTACATATGGATCTCTTTGGCCCCACCAGTGTAATGAGTTTAGGAAGGACCTCTTACTGTCTGGTGATCACAGATGATTTTACAAGATTCACTTGGGTTTTTTCCTTAGAACTAAGGATGAAACCCCTGAGATTCTGAAGAATTTCATCTTAAAAGTTGAGAATCAATGTGATCACAAGGTCAAAACCATAAGATGTGATCAAGGAACTGAATTCAAGAACCAAATCCTTGATACATTTTGTGATGAAAAGGTATTACAAGACAATATAGTGCTCCCAGGACTCCTCAGCAAAACGGAGTTGCTGAGAGGAGAAACAGGACACTTATTGAAGCTGCAAGAACTATGTTGTCTGACTCTAAACTGCCTATCACCTTCTGGGCAGAGGCAGTTAATACTGCTTGCTATGTGCAAAACAGAGTTTTAGTAGTTAAGACACATGGTAAGACTCCTTATGAACTTTGGCACAAGAGGAAACCTTTCATTGGTTTTCTCAGGTCATTTGGATGTCCCTGCACCATCTTGAATACCAAAGATCAAATTGCCAAGTTTGCTGAGAAATCAGATGATGGACATTTCATTGGATACTCTTCTCAAGCTAAAGCTTATAGAGTATACAATCTCAGAACTAGAATTGTTGAGGAGTCAGCCAATGTGACTTTCAATGAGCACACTCCTTGTGTGGCTGGTTCTGGTCCGGATTGGCTGTTTGATCTTGATTTAGTTACCAACTGTTTTAACAAATCTTGTGAGCATGTTTCAGGATCTGCAGAAAATCTAAATACAGGTGATCCTGATCCAAGATTTGAGCTAGGAAGACCTTCAACTCATACATCTTCAGCTCCAGTTGGAACTACTTCAGCAAATGAGGTTTCTATCAGCACAACAATGACAAATTCAGCTGATACATCTGGCATGCCTTCAAATTCCAGCTCAGAGGCCTCTCAACCAGATAAAGACACCTCACTTGTAGAAGACAACAATGGTGATGGTGATAGTGATCAGGAATTTCTTGATGCTAATAACCATACCATAGATGACAACATCAATGATGTCTCACACTCATTGGATCAAGTTAATCTTGATAAGTGTGATAATGTGGAGGGTGAATCTTCCAGACCAGATTTAAATTTCTCAAATTTAGATCTTTCTCAACAACTTGCTGTGATCCCTCAGCTAAGGATCCACAAGTCTCACCCCACCACAAACATCATTGGAGATGTTGTCACAGGGGTAAGAACAAGAGGACAAACCCATGAAGCAAATGTTTGTCTTCACTCTTGTTTCTTATCTCAGATAGAGCCCAAGAAAGTTGATGAAGCTCTAAAGGATGGAAGTTGGGTTGAAGCTATGCAACAAGAGCTGCTTCAATTCAAAAGGCAGAAAGTTTGGAACCTTTGTCCTCTTCCTCATGGGAAGACTACCATTGGAACCAAATGGGTTTTTAGAAACAAGAAGGATGATAGAGGAATCATCATCAAGAACAAGGCAAGACTAGTTGTTCAAGGATACACACAAGAAGAAGGGATTGACTACACTGATGTCTTTGCTCCTGTAGCAAGACTAGAAGCTGTTAGGATATTCCTGGCATTTGCTGCATCCAAGAACTTCAAGGTCTACCAACTTGATGTAAAGTGTGCTTTCTTATATGGAGTGATTGATGAGGAGGTTTATGTCAAACAGCCACCTGGTTTTGTAGACCCTGATCATCCTGATTATGTCTGCAAGCTTGACAAAGCTCTTTATGGGCTGCATCAGGCACCCAGGAAGTGGTATGAGACACTATCTGAGTATCTTTGTAAACATGGATACAGGAGAGGTACTATAGATGGAACTCTCTTCATCAAAGGACAGGGAAATGACTTATTGCTGGTTCAAGTATATGTGGATGACATCATCTTTGGTTCAACTAATCCAAAGCTCTGCAAAGACTTTGAGAAGCTGATGAAAGACAGATTTGAGATGAGTTCAATGGGAGAACTCAACTTCTTTCTGGGAATTCAAGTGAAGCAGGTTGAAGATGGCATCTTCATAAGTCAGTCAAAGTATGTTCAAGACATACTCAAGAGGTTCAATATGACTGATTGTAAGATTGCTAAGACACCCATAGCCAGAAACCACTCCCTTGGTCCAGATCTTGAGGGGGAGTGTGTAGATGAGCACTTATACAGGGCTATGATTGGGTCTCTTATGTATCTTACAGCTAGCAGGCCTGATATCATGTTTGCTACATGTATTTGTGCAAGATATCAAGCCAACCCTAAGATGTCTCACTTAATCACTGTGAAAAGGATTTTAAGATACCTCAAAGGTGCTTCAACACTTGGTCTATGGTATCCAAAGAATCCAAATTTCAATCTGTATGCCTATACAGATAGTGATTATGGTGGTTGCAATATGACTGCAAAGTCTACATCTGGGGGATGTCAATTCCTTGGTGGAAGGGTGGTCTCATGGCAATGCAAGAAACAATCCTGTGTGTCTGCATCAACTGCTGAGGCTGAATACATTGCTGCTGCAAGCTGCTGTGCTCAAGTGCTTTGGATTCAAAATCAGATGCTGGACTATGGATTTAACTTCAAAGAGACTCCTATCCACATAGACAACAATAGTGCTATCTCTATCACTGAGAACCCTGTGCAGCACTCAAGGACCAAACACATCAACATCAGGTATCATTTAATAAGAGATAACTATGAAAAAGGATTAATTAAACTAGTCAAAGTTCATACAGATGAACAATATGCTGATCTGTTCACAAAAGCTTTTGATGAACAGAGATTTAAGTATCTGATATCAGCTATTGGGATGATTAACTTTGAGTAGACTTTTTATTAAAACTAATTCTAATTATTTCTTCTTAAAATATGTGTGTCCTAAGTTGTCTAGTTCATCACTTTCATAAGCTCATGTTTTCTTTGGATGTAAAATTCTTTTTGAAGACTTTCCTTAGATTCTTGAAAATTTTTGATACTTCGGAAGATAAAATTTTATCTTCGGAAGAAAAACATGTCTTCAAAATACATAACTGTCTAAGAGATTTTACCTTCGGAAGAAGTCAAATTCATCTTCCGAAGCTTAAAATTCTTATCTCAGACACTTATTTATTTTTAAGGACCTTTTCTTCCGAAGCAAAATTAACCTTCGGAAGCTTTGTTTATTTCTATACAAAGCATTCAAGGGTTTATTTCTCTTCCGAAGCATAAATCTTCAAGACTCTCAGGAAAATCTTCCGAAGCCATTTTAGCTTCGGAAGCTTTTTCCATCAAAACTTCCGAAGACAAATAAACTTCGGAAGCTTTTCGAATTCCAAGAAAACTACTTTTTGAGCAAAAGTAAACTACCTTTTCAGAGGTGGGACCGACTTTCGGATTTCAAAGTTTATCCTCTTTCATTAACTTTGGTTCAAATCCCTTTTCATATAAATACCCAACGGTTCCCCCTCTTTCCCACTATCTTCCTCAATTCTACTGTTTCTCTAACCTAATTCTCTAAACCGCCTTTGCTTTCTACCTTTCTTCACCCTTAAGCTTCTGAAATGGCCAACCTTAACCGCAGAAACAACCCTGATTTCTCCATGCAACTACACAGGCAACATAATCAAGTTGCTCTGTTAAGCTCTGAGAAAGATGCAAGTTTCTCAGAGATTTGCCAATTCTTGACTCTGTCAAATTATTTCACCTCCCTGACCATTGATCCTACTCTATATGAGGATCACTTGCTTGAATTCTGGAAGACCTGCCAAGAGGTCATTATGGATGGGGAGAAGGCACTGTCTGCCACAGTGCAAGGGAGGACAATCTTCATCACTCCGGCCATCATTAACAACATCTGCAGCTGGATGATGAAGAAGGTGAGGTGTCCTTCCCAAAAGAAGCTGTTAATCATTCTTTTGAGCAGATGGGCTATGAGGGAGATTTCTCTGTAAAGACCTTTAGGAAAGGGAAGGTCTCATCCCAATGGAAATTCCTGCTCCATGTGGTTATCCACAGCTTGTCAAACAAGCATGGTGGATGGGACCAGATTCCTGAGGATCTCTCCTTTATAGTTCATGGAATGGTTCAGGGGGTCAAGTTCAGGTATTCACAATTTGTTTATACTAATTTACTTGCAAACTTAGACTCCTTAGAGTATTACATGTTTCCTAGATATGTTCAACACATTCTCAACTGTGAACTGGGCTCACAGTTGAGGGAAACAGGTAATATTCTTAAATTGGGACAGATGAAGCCCGGCATCTTTAAAATAATGAAGAAGCCAACTGTAGGCTTCTCTGGGGTAGAAACAGCCCTAGTCCCAAAAATGTTAGAGCTCATTGCTCAAGGTGACAACCTAGCAACACAAGCTAGTGTTGAACCCACACCTCTTTTGTCCTTACCATTAAAAAGACCAGAATTACCCTCACCTACCAAAGAAAATCCAAACGAACCCCTGCTCAGGCTATTGAGTCTGTGCAGGCCCCCAAATACTCAACCTTACAGGAAGAAGTGGACACTAGAGCTCCCACTTCTCCTGAGGAGCAAACCACTCCCATTACTTCACCTATCAGGGCTGAGGTTCCTCAAGCTCACCCTGATGAGCTCAATAGCCCAACAACCTTAAGCCTTCACTCTGAGTCTCAACACTCAAGTGGACAACCTTCAGGGGACAGCTACCATCCCCAGCCTTTGGATCTCAACCAACCAATTCCCAACCTATCCTTTTACACTGATGAAGACTTAGGATTCAGTGAGTACCATGAGTCTCTCTTCTCCTCCCCTACTCAAAGAGAGATGAGTACCTCTGACTCTCCTCAGTCTATCCCCCATCAGTCACCTATTACTGAGGTGGACACTTCTGAACCTGTTCAGGATGTCCATATGGAAGAGGCTCTCACTTTTGAAAGTGATTACATCATTAAGACCTCAACCATGGCAACTCAGCCCATTGGCATCTCAACTGAGGCTGCCAGTGAGCAGAGGAAAACCAGCAGCCAAGAAACTCAAGCTGGTGGTGAGAGAGAGGACTTTGGTCCAATCATCTCATCCCCCAATGAATCTTCTGATGAAGATGAGGGGAATTTGAGACTAAAGGTGCAAAAACTGTCAAAAACATGCACCTATTTAGTCTCTAAGGTTAGTCACTTGGAATCTCAGGTGACTACCCTGCAAAACAGGGTCAATGATCAGCAACTCCAGATTTCATATCTGCAGGAAAAACTAGCTGGGAGACCTTTAAGGAGAGCTCAACCAGGAACACAAGAACCTGTGGAAGTGATTGACTTATCCTCCAGCTCACCTATGCAAGTGGGTGATGCTACCAAAAAGGGGGAGAAAGTTGTTACAACCACAGAACCTGGGAGTTCTTCAGAGAGAATGGACATAGAGGACTCACCATCCTCACTTGCTGTTGTGCATTCTCAGCAACTTCCTCAAGTTCACATTAATGTGGACTCTATAGACTCTCTCATCAGGAGTCTCTTTGAGGAAGGTATACCAAGGGCTGTCTCATCTCCACCACTAGGAACTGGCAATCACATCATAAGGTGGAGGTATGATGATGACAGGAGAGCCCTTATACTTCAAAGAGTTCAAGGCCAACAAGAAGTTTTTCAATTCCAAAGCCTGAGCTTTTATGAAAGACTGGATTTAGTCAACTTGCCACTTGTCAATCCAAGCAATTCAAGACAAGCTGACAGGCTGGCTCAAAGAATCCAAGACAGGATCCTTGCAGAGTTTACTCTAAGAAGGAGACTTAGGGAATCAGGCAATGTCATCGGTCAACTGGATGTTGAGGTGGACCCTAAGATTAGTTTCATAGGGGAAACCTTGACTGAAGGCCCAGTGACAGAACCTGAGACCCCTGTCTCATCATCAACAACTGCTGCTGAGGTCCAAACTCCATCTGAGACACCTGCTGGTGAAGGTGTTTCTCAGCCTCTCTCTGGCCAGAGCATGGAAGCTACTCCAAGCAATGAAGGCCAAGCCTCAATCCACCCTGAGTCACAAAGGTCTGTTGGTGACAAAGGGAAAAGGATAATGACTCCTGAGGAAATTGAGGAGGAAGAGAGAGAGAGGAAAAGGAGACTAAGGGGAGAAAGTTCCACTGGGTCATCTAGCTTCATGCAAGCTGCAATCAGGGCTGCTCCCAGACCAAATACTCAAGATGATGAGTTAAGGGCAGTCAGGATTACCTACTTACAGACCAGGAACTATGACATTGATGAAATCATCTCCCTCCCCTTAGAAGAGCTAAATGAACTGGCTGACAGGGAAGTGTCAAGAGAGTTGAAGGAGAAAGAGGATGCAATGATACTTCTCCAACTCAAAGAGGAGAAGAGACAGAAAAGACTTTACAAGCATGCTCCTACTCTCTCACCAGTTCAAGAAAGTCCTGCACAGGAAGATGTGGCTCCACAAGAACCTCAGGTAGATAAAGAAGAAGATAGGATCAAGATGATCAACTACCTGAGTGCCACAGGCTTCTATCAGGCAGATGCACTTCTTCCCTTGTCCTATGACTTCATTGAGTTCGAGTATCTAAAGCAACTTGAGCTTGAGTTAGTCAAGGAAAGAAAGACAACTAAAAAGAAGCTAAGGGAAGAAGCTGCAAAGTCAAGGGCCATCATTCAAAAGAATGCAAAGAAGTCTGCTGACAGACAAAGAATGGTGAGCTTCTTGAAGCTGTATGGATTCTCCGGAAGGAGACTTGGCCCCATGTCTCTATCCACCATGGATGAGCATATTAGGGTGATCAAGCAGAAGATTAAAAGTGGAGAACTCATTGACTTGCACTCTCTTCCAAGTCAAGTCCCACCTGAAGTGGAGGTCAAGTTTGAACAACCAGAGACACCTCAACCAGCACCTCCAGCTGAGCCTCAGCAAGCTTCATCTTCTGATCCTAGGCAGGGTCAAACTCCCTCTCCTTCTGAACCTGTGAGGGAGGAACACCCAACTGAGAAAGACACTGATGATCAACATGGTGCTGCAGACCAGTCTTCTCAGTTAAAGACATCCAAGAGGAAGAAGAGGATGGCTTCTAAACCAAAGACTAAGAAGAAGAAGCTAAAGTCATCTACCTCTGCACCTCAGGCTGAATCAGATCAACCTGAGGAAGTGCATGATGAGGCAGCCCAATCAACTCCTATTCAAGTGGCTCTTCTAACTAGTGAGACACCCATCTTGTCCTGGACTTACTCTACTAATCCAGAAAGATGGACTGTTATCAGAGATCAAGGTGTTGAGAATGTCTACTCATGGCAAGACATAATCAACTTACCTCTGCATGATCTCTTTGAGATGAGAAGATACTATGAAAGTCTTGATGATCCTGACCATCTCATGAAGAAAGGAATGGTCCTGATTGTACTGAAGACTACCAACATTTGAAGATCTTCCAAGTGTTTTGGTAGCATCAGCCTAGGGGGAGTTTGTAAGGATTCCTGAAGTCTGATGCAACCCAAAACAGCCTAAGTGTCTCAGCAACATGCACTAAGTACTGAAGTGAAGAATGCTTCGGAAGTTTTACACAAAGCATTAGAAAATACTCTAAGTGTAAAATCTTCCGAAGCCAAGACCAATATCTTCCGAAGCCAAACATGAAGTCTTCCGAAGCTTCAGAGACAAAGTCTTCCGAAGCTTCAACCTATGAAGACAGATTTCTTCCGAAGACTTTTAGTACACATGCTTTATCTGATGTACTGTTCCATAAAGCACCTTTTCTGCTGCATCTCTGTAAAGTCACCAACTTACATGAGTTGGTGAAAAGGGCCTTGCTTTTGGTAACTGTACATTGAGGTCTTGAATCTTCAACTTTCCACTTTATGTACTTTATCCTTTTTGTATTGTATAAGGATGTGAGCTATGGCATGTCATAGTCACAAGGTCAAAAGGCAGATATGCCTTTTGATCCTACAATTGATTTTGTTAGTGTCTAGTCAATTGTATCCAGCTGGCTTTCAAAGTATAGCCGGCTGTAGGTTGTAGTATAAGTATTTCAAGTTCTTGTATCTTTTCTTTATGCTTTGTAACACTTGTAAAAGAACTTGAGAAAGCAATATACTGCCTCCTTGAAACCCATACTCTCTTGTTCTGTCTCTTGCTTTACTTGTGTTCTTTGTATCACCTTTGGTTACCCAGTTCACTGTTTGATTAGAGTTTAGTTAATCTCCTCATTGTGTTGTTGTGTTGTAATTGTGTTTAAGCCCTTAAACGGTCCTGCAACTGCCAAAAAAGTGGTTGAGTCTAAGCTAAAGATAGACCCAAAGCAAAAGGGTGTATTCATCTCAGCTGGATTCCAGGTGGTAGGAAATTCTGATTCAGGAAAGGAGTGTAGTACCAGCACTCCTGTCCTACCAAAGGATCAGAAGTTAAAGGGAAATGTTGCTAATGAAGAGAAAAAGAACAAGAAACAACAATACTCAAATTCCCAAAAGATTAACATTGCATGCATAATGTGTGGTCTGCAAAACCACATGGCCAAAGATTGTTACTACAATCCTGCTAGCACACATTATGCAAATAATGTTAAAAAGGAAGGAGTCAGGGAAGGTTTCTCATTTGGACCATATCAAATGGTTCAAGTGATGAAAAAGGGAAAGCTTGTTTCCAAAGCAAGGTTGCTTTCGGAAGAAAGTCCTTCTTCCGAAGGGAAAATGGCTTGGGAAGCTAAAGCTGTCAAGACTCAAAAGAATAAAAGAGTCCCCTTGACACCATCCCAGAAGAAGACTACTTCAGAAGAAAAGGTGGTGAAGGCTTCTTCCCAAAAGAAAGAAGCTTCGAAAGAATGCCATGTTGCAAAAGCTTCAACAAGCTCATCCTCCATGATCAACCAAGGGATGGAATGGAAGATCAAGGAAGATGCTACAGCCCAAACCTCTTCTTCAAAGACATCCATTGAACCCCCATGCATAAATTTTTGTTTAATTATGTCACTATCATTGAAAGAACCCAAGACCAACAAGGATTGGGTTTCTAATACTAATCATCTCATCTTATGTGCAGGGACATCTATGTGACAAAAATAACAATGTTTGGATTGTGGATAGTGGATGCTCCAGGCACATGACAGGGAACATATCTCTCCCTCAACAATTTCAACATTTTGATGGAGGTCCTGTCTAGTTTGGAGGTGAGGCCGGAGGATATATTTCTGGCAGAGGAAGTATATCCAATGGAAAATTAAAAGTTGACAAGGTTCACTTTGTCAAACAGCTTGAACACAACCTGTTAAGTGTTTCTCAGTTCTATGATAAAAAGCATCAAATGCTTTACACAGAACATGAGTGCATTATCCTCAAACCCGAGATGACAATTCCTCAGGAATTGGTGCTTCTTAGATCTCCCAGGAAAGGGGATATGTACAAGCTGGATATGAACAATGCTTCCCCAATGGGTGAAGTATCATGCTTTCTTTCCAAAGCTGATGGTGATGAGTCAACACGATGGCATAAACGAATGTGTCATGTAAATTTTAAGACAATGAATAAATTGGCTAAAAATAACTTGGTACATGGTTTGCCTAAAAAGGAATTTTTCTACAAAGATAACTGTGTTGCATTGGGCATCTTATAAATCTAAGGTTGTTAACTCCATCACCACTCCATTACACTTATTGCACATGGATCTATTTGGTCCCACAAGTATAATGAGTAAATCATATTGCCTTGTGATTGTTGATGATTTTACTAGATTTACATGGGTATTCTTTTTAAGAACTAAAGATGAAACTGCTGAAACTTTAAAATCTTTTATTCTTAAAATAGAAAATCAAATTGATCACAAGGTTAAAATAATTAGAAGTGATCAAGGGACTGAGTTTAAGAAACACGTTCTTGACTCATTCTGTGACTCAAAAGGGATTGTCAGACAATATAGTGCTCCTAGAACTCCTCAACAAAATGGTGTTGCTGAGAGGAGAAACATGACACTTATTGAGGCTACTCGGACCATGTTAGCTGATTCAAAGCTGCCTCTAACATTCTGGGCAGAGGCAGTCAGCACTGCATGCTATGTGTAGAACAGGGTTCTTGTAGTTAAGCCACATGGAAAAACCCCATATGAGCTATGGAACAAGAGGCCACCGTTCATTGGCTTTCTAAGGTCCTTTGGCAGCAGGTGTACCATACTTAACACAAAAGACAATTTTGCAAAATTTACTGAAAAGTCAGATGATGCTATCTTTGTTGGATATTCCTCTAACTCTAAAGCTTATAGAGTTTATAACATTAAAAATCAACAATTTGAGGAATCTTTCAACATTGTAGTTAATGAGCACACTCCTTGTGTTAGGGGGAATGGCCCTGATCATATCTTTGATATAGAATTTTTTCCAAACTATTCTAAACTATCTTGTGAGAATGTTTCAACTGGAACAGGTGCTTAAAGTGATTCTGATGATGACCAACTGTTTGAGCTACCCAGACCTATTCCAAGTTCTCCAAGAGCTGCAACAAATCAAGCTCCCACTATTGGCAGATCTGACAGTATGACTATCTCAAGGGATAGTGGAGCTTCAACCAGCGGTTCACCTGTTGACCCTCAAACTTCATCAGGTGACACTGCACAACACCAAGCTGATGGAAGCAACATCTTGAAGGAACATGCAATTGTTAATGCTACTTCACAGCAAACAAATAATGATGATGTTTCTCATTCATTCATTCAGTCCTCATTGAATGAGTTTGAAACAGCAGCTGACCAAGTGTTCAAGCTCTTGAGCAAAATATGTCCAATCTGGATCTATCTTTGCAACTGGAGGTAATTCCTAGACTTAGGATTCACAACACTCATCCAGCTGAGAACATCATAGGGGAAGTCTCTGAAGGTGTGAAAACAAGAGGACAAACTCACAATGGGAATGTCTGCTTGTATTCATGCTTTTTATCCCAGATGGAACCCAAGAAGGTGGAAGATGCCTTGAAAGATAGTAGCTGGGTTGAATCAATGCAAGAGGAGCTGCTTCAATTCAAAAGACAAAAGGTTTGGAACCTATGTCCGCTACCATCTGGTCAAGTACCTATAGGCACTAAATGGGTTTTCAGAAACAAGAGAGATGATAGAGGCTTGATCATCAAGAACAAAGCAAGACTGGTGGTTCAAGGATACACTCAAAAGGAATCGATTATACTGATGTCATTGCACCTGTTGCAAGACTTGAGGCAGTTAGGATCTTCCTTGCTTATGCTGCATTCGAAAATTTCACTATCTACCAGCTTGATGTCAAGTGTTCCTTTCTATATGGGGATATAGATAGGGAAGTCTATGTATGCCAACCTCTAGGATTTTAAGACCCACAACATCCCAACTATGTGTGCAAATTAGAGAAAGCTCTATATGGGCTGCACTAAGCACCTAGGCTGTGGTATGAGACATTGTCTCAGTTTCTCCTAAAGAATGGTTACACTAGAGGTACCATTGATAAGACTCTTTTCATAAGGAAGTCTGGGAAAGACATCTTGCTCGTTCAAGTCTATGTTGATGACATCATATTTGGTTCCTCAAATGACCAAATGTATAAAGACTTTGAGAGCATCATGAAGAAGAAGTTAGAGATGAGTTCCATGGAAAAAATGGACTTTTTCCTTGGAATTCAGGTGAAGCAAATGAAGGAAGGGTTTTTCATCAATCAATCTAAGTATGTCAATGACATCTTAGAAAGATTTGTCATGAAAGATTGTAAGACAGCTGAAACACCTATACCCAGAAACCATAATCTCTGCCCTGACTCTGAGGGGGAGGATACTGATCAACATCAGTATAGAGCAATTATTGGTTCTCTGATGTATCTCACAACAAGTAGACCTGATATTATGTTTGCAACTTGTATTTGTGCAAGATATCAGGCTGCTCCAAAGATGTCTCACCTAGTTGCTGCCAAGAGAATCCTCAGATACCTCAAAGGAGCACCTAAATTGGGTCTCTGGTATCTAAGGAATAGTGATTTCAATCTCTACGGTTACTCTGACAGTGACTATGGTGGCTGCAACATCAACAAGAAATCAACATCAGGTGGATGTCAATTTCTTGGTGGAAGGATCATCTCATGGCAATGCAAGAAGCAATCCTGTGTCTCTACATCAACTGCTGAAGCTGAATACATTGTTGCTGCTAGTTGCTGTGCTCAGCTACTGTGGATTCAGAACCAGATGATAGACTACGGATTCAACTTCATGAGCACTCCTATCCACATTGATAACAACAGTGCTATCTCCATTACTGAAAATCCAGTGAAGCACTCCAAGACTAAGCACATTGATATCAGGTACCATTTCATTAGAGATATTCATGAGAAAAACTAATCAAGCTAATCAAAGTTGACTTAAATGAACAATATGCTGACTTGTTCACCAAAGCCTTTGATGAACAAAGATTCAAATATCTCATTACAGCTATTGGGATGATAAACCTTGATTAGTTTATCTCATTTAAAAACCTTTTATTGTGTAAAGTCTTGTGTCAAAACAATCTAAGCCCTGTTACAAAAGGTCCTTCTCTGAACTGTTCTCTAAGTATAAATTCTTCCAAAGAGAATTAACCCTCGGAAGATATTTTAGATATCTTCCGAAGCAAATTCCTCCTAGGATAATTTTCTTCTCGAAAGAGTGTTTAGTCTCGAAAGAAGCGATTGATTTCATATCAGATATACTTTCGAAGCTTATAACACTTTCCATTCGGAAAGCAACATTTACTCTCGGAAGTAAAAACTTTACCTTCGGAAGTAAATTTGCCTTCGGAAGAACGTTACCTTCGGAAATACTTTATACTCGGAAGAACGACTTTACTGTGTAACGAAAATCTTTTGGGCACCACTCTGTAAAAAGTAAAGATTTTGTTAATGATGTCGGATTATTTAAATGGACTAAACCTTACCGCCCCTGTCACATCCGCCTCCGAAACGTTCCATCATCTTATCCAAACCCCTTAAACCGCCATTTCACCCATTTAAATAACCCCGGCTAATCACTTTCATCTTTTTACCAAATTTACTGCCCTAAAAGCTTCCTTCATCCCCAATTCACCTAATTCCGAACTATCTTTCTGCAACTTTCTCAAATGGCACTTAACCCTCTGCACAACCAAGTCGCACTTCTTGATTCTTCAAGGGATGCCGACTTCTTAGATATCATCTCCTTTCTTACCCAATCATCTTATTACACTGCTTTGACTGTTAACCCCATAGTTTACTCAAATCACATGGCTGAATTTTGGGCCAATGGTCAGATTGAAACCCTAAATGGGATTCGGGTAATAAGAATGAGCATCTGTGGCCAGGAGTTGGTCATTTCCAAACAACTTATCAGGGAGCATCTCGAGCTTCATGATGAGGGCGCTCCTACAGAGTTCCCCAAAACAGATTTGGACAACATCTATATCCAAATGGGATATGGTGGAGATGTAAGCAGGTCAACCGTTTACAAGCTTAACTTCTCTTACAACTGGAAGTTCCTATTGTATGTTGTTCTTATTGCTTGTCCAACAAATCTGGGGGATGGGATCAAATCCCATATGAACTAGGGTGCCTAGTTCATGGTTTGGTGAGAAGCCTTTGCTTTAACTACTCAAGGTTTGTGCTGACCAATCTTATGGGTAATCTCCAACGGAACACATTCTTCATGTATCCCAGGTTTCTTCAGCACATAATCAATTGTGAGCTGGACCAGAGTCAGCTTGTCTGTGCAGCTGCTCTGATTGTTCCTCAAATGAGGCCAACCATCTTCAAGACTTTGAAGAGAGTTTCCACCAATTTCACCGGAAGATATAATGCACTTCTTCCAGGTATGACTAAGCCAATGGCTCCTGGTGACATCCCTGTTAACCCCACAGGTGATGAACCCACACCAGCAACTACCCTCACACTGCCAAATCTACCTTCTCACCCCATCACTATCACTTATCAAAGACGCCCCAAACGAACCTTTGTTCAATCTTCTCTGATTGAACAAGCTCCTCCTGTTCAATCCAAAAAGACTAGAATGGAACAATGGGCTCCCACTCAGTCTGAGGTCCAACCATCCTTCACAATTGACCTTAATATGGGTATTGAGTCTCCTCAGTCTCAGACCCATGAGCCCAAAACCCAAGCTGAAAACCCTCAGGAAGAGTCTTTATACTCCCCTAAGCAGCCAAAAAGGGACAGCCCCACCATAGGCTCAATGCCTTTAGACATTGATCAAAGTCCCGGGTCATTAGGCTTAACGTCTATATCCTTTACTGACCTACTAATAGGAACTGATGAAGAGATTATGTCTCTTCAGGGCAATGAAGTTGATTCACAACACCCTCTCAAGGATCAACAGAGCCCAGAGATATCTCTTATCTCTAGCCCCCATCAGCAAGCCTTTACTGAGGTGAGTCCCACTGATGTGGAGGGGACTCATGAAGATTCAGCTGCCACTACTGAAGGAGCCTCAATGGACCTTCAGGACAGTGGTAATATTACTGAGACCGAATCTATGGCAACCATGCCCTTAGATGACTCTGAAAGAGACATCATTGAGCAAGGGAAACCAGGGCGCCAAGAAACCACATCTGGTGGTGAGGATGAACATACTAGGTATGTTATCTCATCTCCCCATGATTCTTTAAAAGAAGATGAGGGAACACTAGAACTCACCATTAAAAACCTACTTTCTAAAGTCTCAAGCCTTGAATCTAAGGTTAGGAATTTAGAGGATAGGTCTGCCACTCAGCAACTTGAGATTGAAAATCTCAAGGCCAAACTAGCTGAGAAACAGATTGAGAGGTCTGTTAGGCATGTACCAATTCAGGTCTCATTAACCTCTTCCTCTAGCTCATCAAGCTCTCAAGATGATGCTACCAAAAAGAGGGAGAGCGTTCAGAGACAAAGCGAAAGAAAAGAGGAACCACAGAGTCAAGTTCTCACTTCCTTGAGTTCAAGATACCCATGCAACAAGCTTCAGTTTTTGCTGAGCCTCCTCCAGTTGTAATTCAAGTGGATCAAAGGATGCTCCAAGATCTCAATAGGTTCTTCAACAAGTTCCTGTTGGAATCTCTCATTGAACAGCCAAGTCCTGACTTGTCTGTGATTTACTTCGGAGCTCAAGAGCTTCAGAGGTTAAATGCACCTTCTACATCTATTGAGGAAGTTGGTCAACCTAAGGTCCAAGTGGAACCTAAGATTAATTTTGAAGGAGAAACAAGGACTGATGGCCCAGCAACTGAGACAGTTGGGATAGATAGTGCATACTCACAGACTTCCGAAGCACAAGTCAAAGCCTCGGAAGAACAACTTCAATCTTCCGAAGTGAGATTGCAGCTGCAGAAGGACTCCGATGATCTAATAATCACAGATG
Source organism: Flaveria ramosissima (assembly GCA_025215565.1). Lineage (NCBI taxonomy): Eukaryota > Viridiplantae > Streptophyta > Magnoliopsida > Asterales > Asteraceae > Flaveria > Flaveria ramosissima. The sequence continues at coordinate 48,854,199 of CM046029.1, read as the reverse complement.
CAATCCTAGAACTTGCATCTGAGGTTAATAGGGAGGATTTTCTCACCCAACCCCTAGCTCAAACATCAGCATTAACTCCAGCTCCCATTTCCACCACTCAACCTGAACCTTCCATCCAAGAACCCCCAAAGTCCAGCACTTCCGAAGATGTCAAAGGAAAGAGGAAGATGACTGAGGAAGAGCTTCAGGAGGAATCAAGGTTAGAAAATCTCAAAAGAAAAGGTGGACTTCCAACTGGAAAGCTACTAGCTGCCAGTAGCAAAGCAGCTGCAGCCAACCAGGAGGCTGTCAACAGTAAAAGAAGAGTGAAAATCATTGACAGACTTGTCAATCTAGGAGCTGTGAGTGAAGATGTACTCCTGCTACCACTAGAGGAGTTAGTTGAGTTGGAAAAGGCAACTTTGCTGTAAAAACAGCAAAAAGAAGAAGCAACAAGGTTGGCCTTAGAGGAAGAAAGGGAGAGGAAAGAAAGAGAAGCTGATCAGCAGGTTAGGAGGGAAAGGATAACTTTCCTAACCTCCAGGATAACTTTCCTAACCTCCAGGGTTTCTCTCTAGAAGAACTATCTCCACACAACAATGATACGATCTTATGGCTCTTCAACAAAGAGCAAGATCAACTGGAGAAGGAGAGAAAGAGAGCTGCCAAGGAGAAGCTGATGTTGAAGAGGAAGAAGGAAGAGGAAGTAGGACTAGCTGCTGCCAAGAAGATAGGTGAAAAAGCCTGGATGAAAGACTATCTCCAGGCTCATGGCTTCTCTGGCAGGCATGTGGGTCCTATGTCTGAGAAGACCCTCCAGCAACATGTCAGTGACATAAAGGCTGACATTCGCTCGGGGAAAAGGAAGGAGATGTATAAAAGGGGACAGGGGATGATCTTCAAACCAACTACTCAACCCCAACCTCAAACCCAACCACAACCTGAACCAATTCCTTTTCCATTCCCCATCAAAACCGAACCAACCACTGAAACTTTACACCCCTGAACCTACACCATCATCCTTACCAACCTCCTCACCTCAACCACCTAAACTACCCATCCTCCAACCCAAAACACTCGCCAGAACCCAAACACCACAACCTACCCAACAACCTCTCAAACCATCCCCTCAGCCTTCTAAACATCTCTCCTTAGAGGAGTTCAAGGCAATCAAGACAAAGCTCATCAACTGCACAACCCTGAGCGACATCTCTTGTGAGGAGGATTCTGTCAAACTGACTTATGTTGATGGATCCTCATGTTCCCTCACTAGAGATCAATTTCTTGATCTGCCTAGAGGAACATTGGACCAAGCTGTAAATCTCTTTGGCCTCAATTCAGATACTTTGAATGAGGAAGAAAAGAAGCTAAGGAGAAGGCTGGTGACTCTGCTGGATACCAAGAAAGGTGACAGGGTGCCAAGACAACCCCTTGTGCCTAGGAAAAAGATCATCCAGTGGAGGTTCGAAGACTCTTCTCACAACTTTGTTGTTGAGAGAGAGAGAGAGTGGAGAGCTCAATAGGCTAAATGCCTCATCTCTACTACACTTAAGCAGATTTGATATTGCTGAGTTAGCAGAGAAGCCACTCTCCAACCCCTCCAACTCTGAAGTAGCTGCTCACATAAGAAATCACCTGGGCAGTCTTCATCTGGCCGAGCTGACTGCTAGGACCAAGATTGATGAAGAGTTGAAACTAAGAGAGGAGGAGAAAAGGAAGGGATCAACAACCAAAGGCAAAGCCTTTCTACAAATGGTTGAGGGTCCTGAACTTGAATCCATAGTCAGATGGGAGTATGACTATAACTCCCGTCAACTAACTCTTTTGAGGGGGGTACAACAAAGGGTACATGTCATTCAGAGTGATAGACTGGATCTCCTATCCACTAATGACTTATACAAGCTTCTCAGCACCACTTCGGGGAAGAACAAGGACACAGAAAAATATCTTCTGTCCCTGGTGTTGAAAGTTTTAAGAAGCAGAAACAAGTGAGGTTTTGGTAGTATCAGCCTAGGGGGAGTTTGTTGGAACTAGAAAGGCTGGTGCAACCAAAACCAAATCACTTAGACTATTTTGGTGCAACTAATAAAGGACTTCCAAAGCTAAGTGTGGAACTTCCGAAGGAAAAGGAGTTCTTCCGAAGACAAAGTGTAAAATCAACTTTCAAAGGAAAACTCCAACTTTCGAAGACAAAGTATTTACTTCCGAAGATCAAGACTTAGAGTGAAAGATCAGAAGTCAACTTCCGAAGTATGAAAGAAGTCCTCAAGCCTCGGAAGTATAGTAGCCTCTTCCGAAGTATAAGTGGCTTCGGAAGAACTTGTTCTTCCGAAGCCAATTTACCTTCGGAAGACACTACTATTATCCAGTGGACATAAGTATGATCTTTTTGACACTCCGCTATAGACCTCTGAGATACTGCATGGCGTTTTCTCAAAAGCCATGTAGTTGACCATACTTTATTCCACTGTTTACCTTTATCAGTTAGTACAGTTGCCAACTTTAGTTGGTGACAAAAGGTAAGTCATGGACATGTCATGACTACCATATCTTAGATAATACTTTATCTAAGATACCTTAACTTTAGCATTGTAGTATATGCTTTAGTCTTAGTTTCCAGCTGGTATCAAAGTATATCCGGCTGTAGGATCTAGTATATATAGTTTCTCATTGTAACTCTTGTTTCATGATTGTAAGAGTCTTGTAATACTTTGAGTTGAGAAGTAATATATACAAGTGCCTTGAAAATTATTTCTTTGTGTTCTTTGCTACTTATTATATTATTATCAACTCTTAGAAGAGATTCTACTTCATCTGATCTGAGTGTAGTATAAGTGAGTTTGAGAGAAATCCAAGTGTTAAGTGACAAAACCCGATCTTGCACATAGTCCCGTTGAATTATACCTACCTGGATCTACATAGTGTGATGCAGAAGCTTTTCAAACACAAACATTTTTTGAGGTTCATAATTTCAAGTTATTATTTATTTAATCGTAGATAGTCGTTGATTTTGTAGGTATCTTTGAACTAGATAATGTTTATTTTCTATCCATTATGTAATTTAGAATGTATAATATATTTCTACACAAATTGTATTTGTTTAAACAATTTGATTTTATAAATGTAACGATTGATCAAATCTTGCAGCATGTACAAGATTTTGAGGACTACTATCCTAGCTACAAGGCTGATTTTCTTAAGCTTCTTAGCAAGCTATTCTTACATGTTATAAATTAAAATGATTGCAACAACAAAAAGAAGAATTATGAGCTTATTAAGAGATATATTTCTAAGGTAATTATCACATTTTGAGTTCTACATACTTCCCCTTATCAAGCGATTCTTACATGTTATAAATTTGTCGTTATTGAAATTTGAAAGTTTCTTTAGATCCGATGAATTTCATGATGTTATATGGTATTCATCTTCGTGGTTTAGTTATATTACGACATCTAAATTGGTGATCTATATGATTGTAACATAATCCTTTCATTAGTAAGTTCTTTTATAGCCTTATATGAGCTAAAAAATAATTTGTTCAAAGTTGGCTTGAATGAATTATTGAATGATTAAACATGTTTGTTTAGATTAAATGATATACAAAATGCAGGTCAATTTAGTTTTATAAATATGAGATATCAAAAGCACTTTGAAGGAAATGAATTATGAATACATGATGACACGCTACTTTAAATATGGCTTTTTCTGCAGTGTTGAGCATGCAGTTTAGATTGCCTATGTTATTCGTATGTTCAAAGTAAAGGAATCCAATAGAGAAGATGAAAAGAGAATTGTAGCAAGTGTTTTATAGTTTGATAGCAAACACCAAAGTGAAATGATTGGTAAGTAAGAGTGCTTTGTATTTTAATAGAAAATATCAAGTTAAAATGAAAAGAGAGTAGCGCCAGTGTTTCATGCATTTAGAGTATATACTTGAGATAGTGAGCCGTATGCATTATATTTTAGCAGCACATATCATAGACATATAAGCCATTTGAAGTCATTTGGATTGACATATCTTCTAATTTTTAGCTAGCGTTAGCAAGATGGGTGATTTGGTAATCTGGTGAAAATGCGTTTAGTGTTTGATACATGTTACTTTTGGGTCTGCTCTATTACCCAATTCCTTATGTTTTTTTCTATATTTGAACTTTTTATAAACATTTATTGCATCATTTATGATGCCCCTTATCAAATCGATTGTGTTTATTTGAGTATGTTACACCAAAGGTTTATCATGAAGTTAAAGTGAGTTACAATAATAATTTGTTTCCTTTTTGGTTTCTCACATTACATGTTTAATTTGGATTTTTTTAGACATGTCATCTTTCTTCAGGTTGAAATTTTGGTAGCCCATTAAAGTCAGCAAACTCCTGTATGTGCCGGGAAAGTAACGCATCACCAACTACAGTAGCAAATGTAACCGCATAGTGCCAACTGCTTTTGGTTTAATGACTTGGTATAATATGCAGGCTAACAATTCGGGAAAACATCTCTGTAGACAAGCAAACAAACACACCAGACCGAAAAAATACACGAAACGCGTAATCAAATACCACTAGTTTATTAAATTAGAGTATAGATGAAAATTATGGAATGTTAAAATATGCATTTGACATGTTATGTGATACTTTATATATATTTTGTATGGATTGACATGTGTCGTATGACTTTTAAGAAAACAACACTACCATCTTGACACTATGACGTGGAGCTCGTTGTATGTGGGAGCATTATTACGTCCGGCTTGGCATGATGAAAAAGATATGGACTTTTGTATTTTATTTTTACTTTTTGACTTTTATATTTTAACCCACTAATTTTATATATTTACAATTTAGCCTAACATGTTTTGATGTAAGGCCCCGTTCCCGGAACACTCACAGTTGGACATTCATCGCACATAATATTTAAAAACACATAAAGATTTAAGAAAACATTGCAGCGGAATAATTTAACAAAATCATTTCATGTAATAATAATTGCTTTTGCCAGATAATACATCATTGTTAACATTACAAAACATCGTTCGGTTGCATTACAACACAAACACATCATTACTATTTAAAATGAATGCCATTTCTTAATTGCCAAGTAGCTTCACCCCGTGTCATCCTCAACAACAATTACCTGCCAACTGAAAATACATAAAAGCCAGTGTTGGTAAATGAGTTCTAGTTTTATAATAAAAATACTTTACTTTCGTTAAAAACTTCCTTTACTTTCATTCATACATCATACGTACACATAGATAATATTTATTATTAACTTTCATCATCATCATTCGCATCGTATGCTTCGTTCATTCATCATTATCTTTCACTTTCATCTGAACATTATGCATGAAGCTGGTACTAGGCCGAAGTCTATAAATAGACCACTAACATTGTGCAGGAAGCTGACTCCAGTACCTAGGGCAAGTGACAAGGGTCCCATACTTTTGTTCAATCACAAGGATTAGACCCCTGTGTGCATCCTTATAGGTTAGCTAAACCGCACACAGTTGAGCTAACAACCCTTCAATGGGTGTGAACCTCCTTTCATTTTGCTTGCAAGACTTTTCATTCATTCATTCATTCTTTCATTCAATCATTCTTTCATTCTTTCCTTCTTTACGTTCCACTTTTCATTATCATTAACTTCCGCTTTGATTACATAATACTTTACGTTCATTAGCATTAACATACAATGTAAAGCCACAGAATAATACGTAATAAGGAACATAAAGAAACAGGCCATAACATGCATGACATCAACATACATCATCACCCAAAAACATTCCAAGTCATAGCCTAAAAATCCTTTTTCCCAAAAAATTTCAAAATATTTTCTAAGGCATTAGGCGCATGGCACTATGCAGGTGCATGGGCACTATGCAAACGCATGGCCACTATGCGGGCGCCTGACTACTTAGGCGCATGGGAACACTTAGGCACATAGGAAAAACTTGGGCACATGGGCAGGCTCTAGGCGTATGAGCACTATGTAGGCACATGGCCTACACTTAGGCGTATGGGGAAAAACTTAGGCGCATGGGGAAAGTGGGCGCATGGGCACTATACAGGTGCATGGCCAACACTTAGGCACCTGGGCAAAATTTAGGTGCATGGGTACTATGCAGGCGCATGAGCCTGACTTAGGCGCATGGGCACTTAGGCGCATGGGCACTTAGGCGCATGGGTAGTTGGGTGCATGGGCATCCTGGTTTTCAACTAAATCAATTTCAGACCCCAAATCAGTTTCTAACCTGTTCTTAGCCTAGTTTCTAACATACTAAGCATCATAGACAAGCATAAATTATGAACATAATCAAAATCCTTCCAGTCCAAACACCCACCCAAACCGGGCACACACATAAACGTACGGGTACACACCCAAATTATATAAAAACGTTAAAACATGTATTCTCAGCCCCAAAACAAGTTAAAAACATTAAAATCGGGGATCTAGAACTAACCTCTTACAACCTTCGGGTAAGACTTCTTCAAACCCGAGAGCTATTGGAGTTCAACCACCTAAACACCCCAAAACACACAACCGAACACACACAACACATAAAACTCGGTCCAAAAACTGAAAATTCAGTTGAAACTGAACAAAACACAAGAAAACTGTTGGATCAAGCAAGGCTGGTGCAACCAAAACAAACATTTAGACAATTTTGGTGCAACTAATGAAGAACTTCCAAAGCCAAAAGCAGAACTTCCGAGGCAAATACTGAGCTTCCGAAGGTCAAGTTTGAAGGAGCTTCCGAAGAGGAACTCTAACTTCCGAAGACAAAGTCTTCCTTCTTTTGAAGTTCAACACTTAGAAGATTTCAAGAAAATGACTTCTAAAGCATGAAGACCTGAAGAACAACTCAAGCCTCAGAAGAAGTAGCCTCTTCCAAAGTATAAGTGGCTTCGGAAGAACAAGTTCTTTCTGAAGCGAATTAACCTTCGGAAGAACCTACTATGAACCAGTGGACATAAGTATGTACAGGACCGTTTGAAGGGTATGCACTTACAACAAAACAACACAATGAGGAGAGTTTCTTAGAACACTTAACAGATCAAATAGGGAACTGGTTAACTTAAGTGGAAGATGCTAAGAACACAAGTAAGAATGAGACAGAACAAGATGACAAACAACACAATTAATTGGTTTTCAAGAATGTTGTATATTGTTTCTCAAGTTCTATTACAAATGTTACAAAGCACACTTAGAAAGTTACAAGTACTTGAGATATATATACTACATCCTACAGCTGGCCATACTTTGAAGGCCAGCTGGATAAATAAGACTAGACAACAAACAAAATCAAATGTAGAGTCAAAAGGCAAATTGCCTTTTGACTAGTGATTATGACATGCCATAGCTCACATCCTAATATATTTTAAAAAGGATAAAAGTACATAAAGTAGAAAGCACAGACTCAAGACCTCAATGTACAGTTACCAAAAGCATGGACCTTTTCACCAACTCATGTAAGTTGGTGACTAAACAGAATTGCTGCGGAAAAGTGGTCCAACTTTATGGTAAAGTACATCAGATAAAAGCATGTCTCTAAACGTCTTCGGAACAAATCTGTCTTCACTCTTTGGCTTCGGAAGACTTTGTCTTTGAAGCTTCGGAAGACTTCACTTTTGGCTTCGAAAGATGTTGGTCTTGGCTTCGGAAGATTTTACACTCAGAATATCTCTAGTGCAAGGTGTAAAACTTCCGAAGCATTTCTACTTATGTTCTTTAGTGCATGCATGCAGAGAGACTTTGGATGTTTTGGGTGCATCAGACTTATAGGAATCCTTATAAACTCCCCCTAGGCTTATGCTACCAAAACATTTGAAGATCTTCAGCTGTTGACAGTCCTCATAATTATAATGACCATGCCCTTCTTCATTAGATGGTCAGGATCACTCAGACTCTCATAATATCTTCTCATCTCAAAGAGATCATGCAGAGGTAGGTTGAATAAGTCTTGCCATGTGTAGACATCTTCACCACCTTGATCTCTAATCACATGCCATCTCTCTAGATTAGTTGTGAAGGATAAGATGGGTCTCTCAGCTGCAAGAGGAGCCACTTGGATTGGAGTTGATTGGGCTGCCTCTTCATGCACTTCCTCGGGTTGATCTGACTTAGCCTGAGGTATAGAGGTGGATGATTCAGGCTTCTTCTTCTTCTTTGACTTTGAGGAATTTAACTAAGAAGATTGGTCTGCAGCACCTTGTTGATCAGTCTTGTCTTGCTCAGTTGGGTGTTCCTCCCTCACAGGTTCAGAAGGAGAGGGAGTTTGACCCTACTTTGGATCAGAAGATGAAGCTTGTTTAGGCTCAGCAGGAGGTCCAGGTTGTGTTGTCTCAAATTGTTCAACCTTAACCTCCACTTCCGGAGGAGCTTGACTTGGAGGGGAGTGAAAGTCAATTAGCTCTCCACTCTTGATCTTCTGCTTGATTACCCTAATGTGCTCATCTATTGTAGATATAGACATAAGGCCAAGTCTCCTTCCGGAGAATCCATACAGCTTCAAGAAGCTCATCATCCTTTGTCTGTCAGCAGACTTCTTCATGCTCTTTTGGATGATAGCTCTTCACTTTGCAGCCTCTTCCCTCATCTTTCTCTTTGTTACCTTTGTTCTTTGAGTACTTGAAGTTCAAGCTGTTTGTTATACTCAAACTCAATGTACTCAAAGGACAAGGGAAGAAGTGCAGATGCCTGGTAGAGACCTATGGCACTCAGGTAGTTGATCATGTTTTGCCTATCTGTTTCCTTTTCCACCTAAGGTTCTTGTGTAGCTGCCACAGTCTCCTGCACAGGGCTTTCTTGAACTAGGGAGAGAGTAGGAACATGCTTGTATAATCTTTTCTGTCTCTTCTCCTCTTTAAATTGGAGAAGTAGCCTTGCATCCTCTGTTTCCTTCATCTCTCTTGACACTTCTATGTCAGCAAGTTCATTGAGTTCCTCTAAGGGGAGATATATAATCTCATCTATGTCATAGTTCGTGGTCTGCAGGTAAGTAATCCTGACTGCCCTCAACTCATCATCTTGAGTGTTTGGTCTGGGGGCAGCCCTGATTGCAGCTTGCATGAAGCCAGAAGACCCAGAGGAACTTTCTCCCTTTAGCTTCCTCTTCCTCTCTCTCCTCCTCCTCAATCTTCTCAGGATTTAGAATCCTTTTCCCTTTGTCACCCACAAACCTTTATGACATAGGGTGGAGAGAGCTTTGGCCTTCATTGCTTGGTGTAGCATCCAAGCTCTGGCCAGAGAGAGGTTGTGATACACCTTCACCAGCAGGTTTTCACTGAGGGGATGAATTTCTAAAGTAGCTGTTGGTGTGACAGGGCTCTCAGGCTCTATCACTGGGCCTTCAGCCAAGGTTTTCTCTTTGAAGCTAATCTCAGGATCTGCCTCAACATGCAGTTGACCAATGACATTACATGATTGCCTTTGTCTCCTTCTTAGACTGAACTCTTCAGTAATTCTGTCTTGAATCCTTTGTGCCAACCTTTCAGCTTGTCTAGATTGACTTGGGTTGACAAGTGGCATATTAATCAGGTCAAGACCTTTATAGTAGTTGAAGGTCTGAAAATTGAACACCTCTTGCTGCCCTTGAACTCTTTGAAGAATGAGGGCTCTTCTATCAGCATCATACCTCCACCCAATAATGTAGCTTGAAGTTCCTTGGGGTGGGGATGATATAGCCCTTGGAATGCCTTCCTCAAAGAGACTCCTAATAAAAGAGTCTATAATGTCCACATCAATGTGAACTTGAGGAAGTTGCTGAGTATGCATAATTGCAAGTGAGGATGGTGAGTCCTCAATGTCCATACTCCCTGAAGAACTCCCAGGTTCTATGACTGTAATGACTTTCTCCTCCTTTTTGGTAGCATCACCCTCTTGCATAAGTGAGCTAGGAGTTAGGTCAATCACATTCACAGGTTCTTGTGTTCCTGGTTGAGCTCTCCTTAAAGGTCTCCCAGCTAGTTTTTCCCTGAGATAAGATATCTCAAGTTGCTGATCATTGACCCGGTTGTGCAGGGTAGTCACCTGAGATTCAAGGTGACTGACCTTAGAGACTAAATAGGAGCATGTTTTTGACAGTTTTTGCACCTTTAGTCTCAAATTTCCCTCATCTTCAATAGAAGAATCATTAGGGGATGAGATGATTGGACCAAAGTCCTCTCTCTCACCACCAGCTTCAGGTTCTTGGATGCTAGATTTCCTCTGCATAATGACAGCCTCAGTTGAAATGTCAATGGGTTGAGTTGCCATGGTTGAGGTCTTAATGATGTACTCACTTGCAGAAGTGAGAGCCTCTTCCATATGGACCTCCTAAACAGGTTCTGGGAGATCCAACTCAGTGATAGGTGACTGATGTGGGCTAGACAAAGGAGACTCAGGAGTACTCATCTTTCTTTGAGTAGGGGAAGAGTAGAGAGACTCATGGTACTCACTGAAACCTAAGTCTTCATTAGTATAGAATTCAAGGTTGGGAATGGGTTGATTTAAGTCTAAAGGCTGGGGATGGTAACGGTCCCCTGAAGGTTGTTCACTTGAGTGTTGAGACTCAAAGTGAAGGCTTAAGGTAGTTTGGCTTGTGAGCTCATCAGGGTGAGCATGAGGAACCTCACCACTGATTTTTGAAGAGATGGGAGTGGTTTGCTCCTCAAGGGAAGTGGGAGCTCTAGTATCCACTTCCTCTTGTATGGGTGAGTGTATGGGGGCCTGCACAAACTCAATAGCTTGAGCAGGGGTTCGTTTGGATTTTCTTTGATAGGTGAGGGTGATTAGTGGTCTTTTTGGTGGTTGGGAGGTAGAAGGTGTGGGTTCAACACTAGGTTGTGTTGCTAGGTTGTCACCTTGAGCAATGAGCTCCAACATTTTTGGGACAAAGGCTGTTTCTACCCCTAAGAAGCCTACAATTGGCTTCTTCATGATTTTAAAAATGTCGGGCTTCATCTGTCCCAATTTAACTATATTATCTATTTCCCTCCACTGTGAGCCCAGTTCATAGTTAAGAATGTGATGAACATATCTAGGAAACATATAATACTCTAAGGAGTCCAAGTTAGCAAGCAAATTTGTATAAACAAACTAAGTTTACCTGAACTTGACCCCTTGAACCATTCCATGCACTATGAAGGAAAGATCCTTAGGAATCAGGTCCCACCCTCCATGCTTGTTTGACAAGCTGTGGATAACCATATGAAGCAGGTATTTCCACTAGGATGAGACCTTCCCTTTGCTGAAGGTCTTTACAGAGAAATCTCCCTCGTAGCCCATGTACTCAAAGAAATGATTTACAGCTTCCTTTGGGAAGGACAACTCACCTTTTTCATCATCCAGCTGCAAGTGAGAGTTGATGATGGCCGGAGTGATGAAGATTGTCCTCCGCTGAACTGTGGCAGACAGTGCCTTCTCCCCATCCATAATGACCTCTTGGCAGGTCTTCCAAAATTCAAGCAAATGATCCTCATAGAGAGTAGGATCAATGGTTAGGGAGGTGAAGTAGTTGGGCAGAGCCAGAAAACGACAAACCTTTGAGAAACTATCATCTTTCTCAGAGTTCAACAAAACAACCTGGTTGTGTTGCCTGTGAAGTTGCATGGAGAAATCAGGGTTGTTTCTGCGGTTTAGGTTGGCCAGTTTGAGAAGCTTAAGGGTGAAGGAAGATGAAGAACAAAGGCGGTTTGAGAGAATTTAGGTTTAAGGAATAGTGTAACTGAAGAAGATAGTGAAAGAGGGGGGGAACCATTGGGTATTTATGTGAAAAGGATTTAAGACAAAGTTAATGAAAGAGGATAAGCTTTAGTGAAAGAGGGGGGGGGGGGGACCATTGGGTATTTATGTGAAAAGGATTTAAGTCAAAGTTAATGAAAGAGGATAAGCTTTGAAATCCGGATGTCGGTCCCACCTCTGAAAAGTAGTTTACTTTTGCCCAAAATAGTTTTCTTGGAAGTCAAGAAATCTTCCAAAGGTTATTTGCTTCGGAAGTTCTGAAGAAAAAGCTTCCGAAGGCAAATTGGCTTCGGAAGATATTTCAAAGGTTTTTGAGAATTTTGCTTCGGAAGAGAGTTAACACTTAGAGTTTTTAGAAGAAACTTGTTCTTTTAAAACATAAAAATACTTAAGTTGATTTTAAGCTTCGGAAGACATTTAAGAAATTTCTTCCAAAGGTAAAATTACTGAAGTAGTTATTTGTTTACCAAGACATAAACTTCTTTCGAAGGTAATTTTAAATCTTCCGAAAGGAAAAGAGATCAAAAGTTTCAAAAATCTAAGAAATGTCTTTTGAAAAGATTTTCTTCCAAAGAAAACAATGGCTTATGAAGATGATAAAATAGACAACTTAGGACACACAAGTTTTAGAAATAATATGATTAAGTTTTAAGAAAAGCTATTCGAAGTTAATCATCCCAATAGCTGATACAAGATATTTAAATCTCTGTTCATCAAATTTTGGTGAACAAATCAGCATATTGTTCATTTGTGTTAACTTTGACTAGTTTGATTAATCCTTTTTAAAAGTTATCTCTAATCAAATGATACCTGATATTGCTATGCTTTGTCCTTGAGTGCTGCACAGGATTTTCTGTGATTGAGATAGCACTGTTGTTGTCTATGTGGATGGGAGTCTCCTTGAAGTTGAATCCATAGTCCAACATCTAATTTTGAATCCAAAGCACTTGAGCATAGCAGCTTGCAGCAGCAATGTATTCAGCCTCAGCAGTTGATGCAGACACACATGATTGTTTCTTACATTGCCAAGAGACTACTCTTCCACCAAGAATTTAACATCCCCCTGATGTAGACTTTGTAGTCATGTTGCAACCACCATAGTCACTATCTGTATAAGCATACAAATTAAAGTCAGAATTCTTTGGATACCAAAGGCCAAGTGATGGAGCACCTTTGAGATATCTTATATTTCTTTTAACAGTGACCAGGTGTGACATCTTGGTGTTGGCTTGATATCTTGCACAAATGCATGTAGCAAACATGATATCTGGCCTGTTAGCTGTGAGGTACATAAGAGACCCATTCATTGCCCTCTAGAGATATTCATCAACACACTCCCCCTCAAGAACATGTCCAAGGGAGTGGTTTCTGGCTATGGGTGTCTTAGCAACCTTACAATCAGTCATGTTGAACATTATAAGTATATCTTGTACATACTTTAACTGACTTATGAAGATGCCATTGTCAACTTGCTTCACTTGAATTCCTAGAAAGAAATTGAGTTCCCCCATGGCACTCATTTCAAATCTATCTTTCATCAGCTTCTCAAAGTCTTTGCAGAGCTTTGGATTAGTTGACCCAAAGATAATGTCATCTACATATACTTGAACTAGCATTATGTTATTTCCTGTTCCTTTGATGAAGAGAGTTCCATCTATAGTACCCTTTTTGTAGCCATGCTGACAGAGATACTGAGATAGAGTCTCATACCACTTCCTTGGTGCTTGGTGCAGCCCATAAAGAGCTTTATCAAGCCTGTAGACATAATCAGGATGATCAGGATCTGCAAACCCAGGTGGTTGTCTGACATACACCTCTTCATCAATCACCCCATAAAGAAAAGCACACTTGACATCAAGTTGGTAGACCTTGAAGTTCTTGGATGCAACAAAAGCTAAGAATATCCTAACAGCTTCAAGTCTTGCTACAGGAGCAAAAACATCTGTGTAGTCAATTCCTTCTTCTTGAGTATACCCTTGAACAACTAGTCTTGCCTTGTTCTTGATGACAAGTCCTCTATCATCCTTCTTATTCCTGAACACCCATTTGGTTCCTATAGTAGTCTTCCCTTAAGGAAGAGGACATAGGTTCCAAACCTTTTGCCTTTTGAATTGAAGCAGCTCCTCTTGCATAGCTTCAACCTAACTTCCATCCTTTAGAGCCTCATCAATTTTCTTTGGCTATATCTAGGACAAGAAACAAGAGTGAAGATAAACATTTGCATCATGGGTTTGTCCTCTTGTTCTCACCCCTGAATCAACATCTCCAATGATGTTTGTGATAGGATGAGACTTGTGGATTCTTAGCTGAGGGATCACAACAAGTTGCTTAGACAGATCTAAATTTGAGAAATTCTGATCTGGCAAGGAAGATTCACCCTCCACATCAGCACACTTATCAAGATCGACTTGATCCAATGAGTGTGTGACATCATTGATGTTGTCTTCAATGGAGTGGTTATTAGCATCAAGAAATTCTTGATCACTTTCACCACCACCATTTTCTCTAATATTTGAAGCTCTTTCATCCGAGTTTTGTGCCTCTAAGGTGGAATTTGAAGGCACCCCAGAAGTATTAGCAGAATTTGTCATTGATGTGCAGTAGAAGCTTCATTTGCAGGATTGGTTACCACTGGAGCTGAAGATGTGTAGCTTGAGGGTCTTCTTAGCTCAAATCTTGGGTCAGGATCACCTGTAGGTAATATATCTGTGGACCCTAAAACATGCTCACAAGATTTGTTAAAACAGTTGGTAAATAAATCAAGATCAAATAACCAATCCGGACCAAAACCTTTCACACTGGGAGTGTGCTCATTGAAAGTCACATTGGCTGACTCCACAACTACTCTAGTTCTGAGATTGTATACTCTATAAGCTTTAGCTTGAGAAGAGTATCCAATGAAGTGTCCATCATCTGATTTCTCAGCAAACTATGCAATTTGATCTTTGGTATTCAAGATGGTGCAAGGACATCCAAATGACCTGAGAAAACCAATGAAAAGTGTTCACTGCCTCTGCCCAGAAGGTGATGTGTCTTAACTACTAAAACTCTCAACAACACCATTTTGCTGAAGAGTCCTGCTGAAGAGTCCTGGGAGCACTATATTGTCTTGTAATAGCTTTTTCATCACAAAATGTATCAATGATTTGATTCTTGAATTCAGTCTCTTGATCACATCTTATGGTTTTGACCTTGTGATCACATTGATTCTCAATCTTTAAGATGAAATTATTCAGAATCTCAGGGGTCTCATCCTTAGTTCTAAGAAAGAAAACCCAAGTGAATCTTTGTAAAGTCATTTGTGATCACCAAACAATAAGATGTCCTTCCTAGACTCATTACACTGGTAGGGCCAAAGAGATCCATATGTAACAAGTGTAGGGGATTAATGATGGAATTTCTTTCCTTTGGCTTGTGAGATACCTTGTGTTGCTTCCCTTTCAGGCATGCAACATAGTGGTCATCACTTGTAAACTCTATCTTTGGTATTCCAGTTACCAAATCATTCTTAATTAATTTATTCATGTTTTTAAAGTTTACATGGCACATTTTTTTATGCCAGAGGAAAGACTCATCATTATTTGCTTTAGATAGAAAGCATGAAACTTCTCCTGAGGGAGATGTTTCTTGCAAATTTATCTTGTACATGTTCCCTTTCCTAGGGGCACTGAGAAGGATGTGCTCATGAGGAATGACCACCCCGGGCCTGAGAACAATGCACTCATGCTCAATAAAGAGCATGTTATGACTCTGATCACAAAGTTAGGATACACTCAGAAGATTGTACCCAAGCTCCATGACAAAGTTTACCTTCTCAATGCTGAGCTTACCATTTGTGACTTGCTCCTTCTTGTAAAGTAATCTCCTGCATCTCCTCCAAAAGCAATTGGTCCTCCATCAATTCTTTCAAACTTTTGGAGTAGTGACCTATTGCCTATCATATGCCTGGAACATCCACTGTCAATGATCCATACATTTATGTTTGTCTTGAGCTGTTCTTGCATAAAAGAGATGATTAGTTACATTTGGAAACCCAAGCCTCATTGGTCTTGGGCTCATCAAAAGAAGTTGAAGACAATGAAATAGTAATTGATCCTATAGTCATGCTAGAAGTATCATTTGCTGATGTTGATGAAGAACTTTCAGGCACTTGGTCTTTCTTTGACTTCCACACCACCTTTGGAACCTTAGACTTGACCTTCAATACTTCGGAAGTTTTGATGACTGGACCTTCGAAAGATCTTGCTTTCAGTGCAGCAGGCTTTTGTGCTTCGGAAGTATTCCTTTCTTCCGAGACCAAATTTTCTTCTGAAGACAAGTTTCCACTTGTATTCTTCTTCATTTTTGAGCTTCCGAAGGAAAAAGATTTTCCTTCCAAAGCCTGCTTCTTCTTCTCCAAACTCTTAGAAGTTTCTTTCTTGGTCATGTGGAGAGTACTTTTTGGATTGTAAACACAATCCTTAGCAAGATGAGAGGTACTCCCACACATAACGCAGTCCATTTTCTTCCTTCTAGGAGTTTTTTTTTGTCAACAAGGTTGAACTTGATCACTTTCCTTCTCCATCTTCATCTTTGCAGATGTTGTGGTAATTCTTGTGGGGATAGAACTACCTTTGGAGCTTGATGGTTTAGGTTGTACAGCAGTGATGCACAACTGATCAACCTTCTTCTTAACGATGGGATGATTTGGACATGAACCAGAACTCTTGTTGATGGAGTTCAAGTTGGTGTCTTCAACCTTCACCACTTTAAATCCTGCAGAGATGAAGACTTGCTTCTGTGCAGAATTGAAGGTGGCCTCTTCTTAGAATGCTTTTCTTCACTCTTCTCAGAGCCATTCTCCACCATCTCCTCTTCATCCTCTTCAGTCACAGGGTCTATGAGGGGAAGCTCATCTTCACAAGTTTCACACCTAGGAGATCTTACAGACAAGATTGTGTGTGGAGGAGCTATCTCACAAGATCCTAGTCCCTGCTTATTTTGATAACAAACTTTTGCATGCAAGGATGAGGATATTATGTTCTTGAAGGTCTCTTCTTCAAGTACATATTTTTCTCCTTTGGCTTTGCTGATCACAAGCTCAGCCTGGCATTCAGTTAACTTAGTAATGAGGTCTTTGATCTGAGTCTTGTAGTTTGTGTGCTTATGTTTAAGAGTTGAAATGGTTTTCTCTAAGTCCTCTATCTTTAGTTTATAATCATTTTCAGCTCTTTTAAAATCAGCTTTTAAGATATTTAAGGACTCAAGATCAGATCTCATTTCTAAGTTATAGGAGCTGTATCTATTAACTTTAAAAATATATTGAGGAGTACAAAGATGTTCCAATAACTTGGCTTCATCATGGTTTGCCATGAGTGATTGGTTTGGAGATGCATCTTCTACCTGAAAGCTCCAGTCAAAGCCTCC
The DNA here is from genome assembly GCA_025215565.1 of Flaveria ramosissima. Classification (NCBI taxonomy): domain Eukaryota; kingdom Viridiplantae; phylum Streptophyta; class Magnoliopsida; order Asterales; family Asteraceae; genus Flaveria; species Flaveria ramosissima. Next base: position 48,837,096 of record CM046029.1, on the reverse strand, counting down.
TTCTTCAACAACAACTGCAGCTTGCTGCTTTGGCTTCTTATTCTGGAGGGCTTTCTCAGTGTAGTTTGGTCTGGTTTGTGTTTGGCCACCATTTGTCCTTGGTGCCTTACATTCCCTTGCAAAGTGTCCCATCTGGTTACAGTTGTAACACTGTACTTTGCTTTTATCTAGCCCAAACTTTCCACTTGCTACATTGCTTGGAAACTTTCTCCCTATACTCTTGTAGAACTTCTTGGCTCTGTGAGTGAGAAGAGCCATCTGCTGGACTATCTCCATGTACTCCAGATCATCTGGGTGGATACAGTCCAAATCTTCAAGGGTGAAGAGAAAGTTGCCTGTGGTTTAATCAGCAGAGACAAAAGCATGAGAAGAAATTGTCTCTTGGAAAGGACTTCCTTGAGTGTAGCTTTCTCTTGGAGTCTCTGGGAAGGTGATGAAAGGGCCGTTTTGTGAGTTGTCAGGGTAGCATATAAGATGATGTTGTGGTTCAATGCTTTCCCTTTCAACCACATGGAGGGCTGAACTCAGTTGATTGCTAGAGTTACCAGATGAGTTTTGCATGTTCATCTCCATCTGGTAGCCACTAAGAATACCATACAACTCTGTAAGAGTAAGAGTCTTAAGGTTCTCAGTCCTCTTGATAACAAGACAATAATGTGTCCATTGTTTAGGAGGATAGGACATAAACTTCCTTACAATGTCCCTGTTCTCAAGATATACTCCAACATCCATTAGAGTATCCACAATCTCAAAATACCTGAAGTATTGTTGAGTCATGGTTTCACCTACCTTAAAGGTGAAGTTCTCAAACTGCTACTTCAGGAGTTCCTTCTTGTTCTCCTTTGCTTAAGTTGACCCCTCATACATCAGCTTTAGTGCTTCCCATAGTTGCTTGGTAGTTTTGCACTTCTTGAAGCCTCTATAGATGGAGTTTGGAAGAGTAGTCTGAAGGGCTGTCATGGCCTTTTGATCAATCTCTATTCTCTTCCTGTTTGCTTCAGAGTAATCAGCCATAGCCTTTGGAATCATACCACTACCAGTAGCAGAAGTGGTGCTTGGTATGTAAGGTCCTTCAACAACAGAGTCCCACATCCTGGAGTCTTGAGACTTGATGAAGCCTTCCATTCTTTGACACCAAGTATCAAAGTCTTCAGAAGTGATTAGTGGAAACTTTGTCATAGTTCCAGTTCCCATATCAGCTTTGGTAATAGCTGCCATTTGAGTTGTTAAGTATTTTGTGTGTGTGAGGGATCTTAAGATGGTGAGATCTTATATCAAGATCCTGGAATGCTCTGAAACAAAATGCAGGACCGTTTGAAGGATATGCACTTACAACACAACAACACAATGAGGAGAGTTTCTTAGAACACTTAACAGATCAAATAGGGAACTAGTTAACTTGCTAAGAACACAAGTAAGAATGAGACAGAACAAGATGGCAAACAACACAAGTAATTGGTTTTCAAGAATGCTGTATATTGCTTCTCAAGTTCTATTACAAATGTTACAAAGCATACTTAGAAAGTTACAAGTACTTGAGATACATATACTACATCCTACAGCCGGCCATACTTTGAAGGCCAGCTAGATATATAAGACTAGACAACAAACAAATTCAAATGTAGAGTCAAAAGACAGCTTGCCTTTTGACTAGTGACTATGACATGCCATAGCTCACATCCTAATATATTACAAAAAGGATAAAAGTACATAAAGTAGAAAGAACAGACTCAAGACCTCAATGTACAGTTACCAAAAGCATGAACCTTTTCACCAACTCATGTAAGTTGGTGACTAAACAGAGTTGCAGTGGAAAGGGTGTCTAGCTTTATGTTAAAGTACATCAGATAAAAACATGTCTCTAAAAGTCTTCGAAAAAAATCTGTCTTCACTCTTTGGCTTCGGAAGACTTTGTCTTTGAAGCTTCGGAAGACTTCACTTTTGGCTTCGAAAGATGTTGGTCTTGGCTTCGGAAGATTTTACACTTAGAATATTTCTAGTGCAAGGTGTAAAACTTCCGAAGCATTTCTACTTATGTTCTTCAGTGCATGCATGCAGAGAGACTTTGGATGTTTTTGCTGCATCAGACTTATAGGAATCCTTACAGTATGGTCCCTCTGACACTCCGCTGCAAATCTCTGAGATATTGCATAGTGCTTTTCCTACGCCCATGTAGTTGACCATACTTTATTCCACTGTTCATTTCTTATCAGTTTGTACAGTTAGCAACTTTAGTTGGTGACAAAAGGTAAGTCATGGACATGTCATGACTACCAAATCATAGATAGTATTTTATCTATGATACCTTACTTCTACTAATGTAGTATTTGTCTAGTTGTAAGTTCCAGCTGGTGTCAAAGTATATCCGGCTATAGATAGTAGTATATATAGTTTCCATTGTAACTATGTAACATGCTTGTAAGAGTCTTGAAAAACTTTGAGTTGAGAAGTAATATATACAAGTATCTTGAAAACCAATCTCTTGTGTTTTGTTTATTTATACTTAGTATATTATTATCAACTCTTAGAGGATTCTGCTTCATCATCTATACGAGTGAGACTTAGTGAGTTTAAGAGACCATAATCATGTTTAGTGAACAAACCCGATTCGCAATTGGTATCAGAGCTTCTTAGGCTCTTGATTGTGAGATCTCACCATCCAAATCAACCTTTTTATCACTCATATACTCACTTCACTCAAAATGGACCTCAACCAAAAATCTGAATATGAGATGGGGACGATGACCAAAGCACCTATCATCACCCCTGAAAACTTCAGCTTATGGAGTAGACACATTGAAGGTTTAATCAGATACGAAGACAACAAAATGTGGAAGTCTATCAACAATGGCCCTTACAAGCCAAAGGTTGCAGCCCCCGGGTGGAAATGGTGCTATTATAAAGAAGGCAGTGGAAGATTATTCTGATGAAGACCACAAACGGCTAGACATTGATAGCAAAGCTATGACTGTTCTGATGACTGCTATACCCAACTCCAGCATGGTGGGTTTTGAGCATTTTAAGTCAGCCAAAGAACTGTTTGATGCCTTGACCTAGATGTACTCCAGCTCAAATGACTCCAATAAAGATTCACTGAAGCAACAATTTGAAAATTTCACTTATATTGCTGGAGAGACCCTTAGCCTGCAATACTTCAGGTATATGGATCTTATTTCCTCCCTTCAGTTTGTGGGAATAACTCTTGAACTGAGAGATCTCTCAAGAAAATTCATGAGTGCACTCCCAAATGAGTGGACATTCTACCTGTGTATCTATCAAGAGAACAAAAAACCTGAACTCCCTCACCATGACTGAACTATATGGCATCCTTGATGGATATCGTGTAGAGATGGAGAACAAGAGAAGCCACCAGGTGAGCAGATCCTCAAGCCTTCTTGCTAGCAACACTTTAATGGTTGCTGAAGGCTCAAGAACCCCTCAACCTCAGCAGACCTGACTTACTCCCAGCAACCATCTTGTTCTTATGGGCCATACATCACATTCCCTGAGACTCCAAGGTCTCAACAGGCTCAGCCAAGTCCCTTCCAGGAAAACTGTGCTTTTGTCTCAGGAAATGGACATTCTAGTGACTTCAAAATTTTGTTTTGACGATCTTGAATGTTTTAGCCCATATGATGTGGAATACATGGACATAGTCCAACAAATGGCTCTGTTAACTTACAGGGCGAAGAAGTTCTTCAAAAGAACTAGAAGGCAATTTCCCCAAAACCCAACTGATAAGAAGTTTGGGTTTGACAAAGCAAAGGCCAAATGTTACAATTGTAACTAGCTAGGCCATTTTGCCAGGGAATGCAAGGCTCCCAAATCCAATCCGGGAACCACTCAAGCCTCCACACATCCCTCAACACTAAAGCCACCGGGAAGTCAACTGAACATAACACAACTGTTATAGCTCAAGAAGTTGACTGGAGCTTCATGGTACAGGATGTGAGCCCTGCTCAAGCATTGATGGATGGAACTGATGACAACAAGGTATTTGAACACCTATGTACTCCATCTTGTATTGCTAAAGTTAAATTGTATCAGGAGTACAATATGGAAATTAAATTTGATATTGAGTCTTTGAATATCCTAAAAATGATTTTAAAAGGGCTAAATCTGACTATCAAAAGAAAATTAAAGAGTTAGAGAAAACTATGTCCTCTTTGAAACATGAACATACCAATTATAAGACTCAAATCAAATATTTAATCTCCAAATTGACTGAGGCTCAAGCCCACACAATCCAGGAAGCATGCTATCTCTAAGCAAAACTTTTAAGCCATTCTTGCATCAGCCTCCCACTCAAAAATATGTTATCAAAACAAAGGTGGCTTGGGAACCAATGAAATTGCTCTAATACATTCTTATGAGTCTATTAGACAACCAAGATATGGGACTGAAGAGCAAGAGGTTCCATCTACTGACCCACCTCCCCATGAGTTGAAGAATGATGCAACTATGGAGACCATCATAGGGAAGAACCAGGTAAATCAACCCATATACACTAGTGATGATCAACCCCTAACTACCAAAGCCAGAAGAAACAGGGCTAAGGCAGCCAGAAAAACTACCAAGAAAGTGGCTAAATCCAAGCTGAAGATAGACCCAAAACAAAAGAGTGTTTTCATTTCAACTGGATTCTAGGTAGTTGGAAACTCTGATCCTGAATACTAAGTTAGCTGATTCAAAGCTGCCTCTAACATTCTAGGCAAAGGCAGTCAGCACTGAATGCTATGTGCAGAATAGAGTTCTTTTAGTTAAGCCACAGTCAACACTGAATGCTATGTGCAAAATAGAGTCTTTTGGTAGCAGATGTACCATATTTAACACAAAGGACAATTTGGCAAAATTTGCTGAAAAGTCAGATAATGCTATCTTTGTTGGATATTCTTCTACCTCTATTGCCTATAGAGTGTATACCATTAAAAATCAAGAATTTGAGGAATCATCCAACATTGTTGTTAATGAGTACACTCCTTGTGTTAAGGGGAATGGCCCTGATCATATTTTTGATTTAGAATTGTTTTCAAACTATTCTAAACCCTCTTGTGAGAATGTTTAAGCTTGAATAGGTACTCAAAGTGATTATAATGATGACCAACTATTTGAGTTACCCAGACCTCTTCCAAGTTCTCCAAGAGTTACTGAAAGTTAAGCTCCTACAATTGGCCTAGCATAACTATCTCAGGAACCAGTGGAGCTTCAACAAGTCGTCAACCAAGTGAGCCTCAAAACTTATCTGGTGACAATGCACAACACTAAGCTGATGGAAGTAGTATTTTGAAGGAATAGGTAATTGTTAATGCTGCTTCACAGCCAACTAATAATGATGTTGTTTCTCCTTCATTCAATCAGTCCTCATTGAATGAGTGTAAAACATCAGCTGGGACAAGTGTTTAAGATCTTGAGCAAAACTTTTCCAATCTGGATCTATCCATGCAACTAGATGTGATTCCTAGGCTCAGGATTCACAACAATCATCCAGCTGAGAACATCATTGAAGATGTCTCTAAGGGCATGAGAACAAGGAGACAAACTCATAATGGGAATGTCTGTCTGTACTCATGCTTCCTATCTCAGATAGAACCCAAGAAGGTAGAAGAAGCCTTGAAAGATAGTAGTTGTGTAAGGATCATCACAATAATCAGATCGATCTCGTAATTGTGAATGCGGAATGTAAACAATTACGGATTGAGAAGTAGAAGAACAGAAGTGAAGATCACAATGTAAATAACTTCTCTTTGATTGCTCTCTAAATTCGAAATATTACATTGGATTTACAAATTCAGAAATTAGACAAAAGCTACTTAATTACAATGAAACTAAGTATTTATACTTAACAAAATTGTTCTTGCGCGAAAACAACCTTTCGTGCGAGAACCTAGTTCTCACGCGACTAACACTTTTAGCGCTGAATGTCTACTTGTCGCATGAACCTTTTGACTTTATCTTGATTTGATTTTCCGAGCCTCTAGGTTCAGTCCCTACAATCTCCCCCTAGGCTTGGTAAATCCATCTTCTTTAAAAGTCCACGTCATCAACTTTGTAGCTGCCCCCATATGCATACATCCTTTTATCTAGGGCCTTTGTAATCAACCAACCGAATTGTGCTGCTAGTAGATGAACAGATTCATTAGCTGCAATCGGACATGCCTGCAACCTCATAAAATCTTCTTTCCCAAACTTTAGCAAATCCACAGGGTCGATGATACGGTACTCTCTATCTACACATTTTATCAACGCGTGTCCCGTCTTCTTCTCACAACTCCACCCCATTAGCTTGGACAAGCTGTTAACTTGCACTGGAGCGTGTATTGGGATCTTTCTCACATACCTCGGATGTCTATAAACTCGTATCTTCATTGGTTTCTGTGTATTAAGATCGATACAGTTCTCATCTTCAATGACTTTGGATTTAGCAGTCTTAAAGTCTTTGAAGTTGGTTTTGCTTTGTCTCCATATCATATCTCTAATCTGATTCCCCTTACCATAGTTACCAGGATTCAAAAAAGGACTCGACCCATAGCATATAAGTCAGAATCATTTAGAGTATGAAAATCATGCTCGTCTTGATAATACTCCATGGCTCTTGCTTTCCTCTTTATAACATATAACTTCTTTTCTTGGTCAAACGCCCAACTAATAATTGGCTCTGAATTTCCATACCTTATTTACGGTTTAGAATGCCGAAGTGTATGAACATAAGCTTGCGGTGGAGGAGCATCAACCGTAAGATTACCAACCTGATGAACAACCATTTGACCAATTTGGTCTAATGTCTTGTCAGTGGTCTCAGAAGTACTGGTCTCACCAATAATCTCCCCTTCTTCTAACACAATATCAGAGAATAAACCATTTAAGTTGTTCCCAAAAATGTCTGTGTACTCCACATCTTCTTCAAGATCATCAAAGGATCCAAAATCTATACTCTCCTCTTCCTCCAATATAGTTTGCTAAAATGAGTAGAATTCCTTCTCATACTCAGCTTCAGTGGCAGGATCTAATGGTGTATAATCAACTGTATCATCAGGACTTGGTCCGGAGACATTAGCAGTTCCTGATGACCCAGAAGTACCAGTAGCAACACCCGTATCACCCCCTTGATCATCATCATCATTTCCACCATCATCACCATCACCACTACCACCACCACCATCATCATCATCATCATCATCATCATCATCATCCATATCATCATCCTCATTACTATCATCATAATCAATCATATCCAAGTCATCATCATCATTGACTGGATCAGGAATATGCCTCATGTGTTAAGGCTCAACAAACGCCTCTCCAATACAAGATATAGGTTGATCCTCAGTAGCATGATTAGAAACATCTGGACTAGACTGTTGATGCATCATGTTTCTAGTTTATGTTCTTAATGTAAAAGTCTTTCATTTCTTACACATGTGTAATGTAACTACTTAATGAAATATGATATGTTCTTGATGTTTATTTATCTTTAAATATTTCATATTATTGAGGGTTATTCATGCTAATGTACCATACTTATGGACCATACGCATGAATGAATCATACTTATGGATTAGTGGTATGACTGAGACATAAGATTGACTCAGTCGCACGACTGAACCTTCAGTTGTGAGTATGAATCAAGCGCATGAGTCAGTCGCACGACTGAACCATGCCAATGGTTCAGTCGTACGAATGAACACTACAAACCTACAAATACCACATAATTCGTGGAAAAATAGGGACTTCGTAGAATTATAAACCCTAGCCATCCAGAGCATCCTAAACAGCATATCCAACTTCAAAGTTCGTTTATGATCGATTTCTAATCAATTCTTAACGTTTGTTTCATCTTAGATTGATCAGGTTGTCGTTCTCACTGATTGGATCGCCAATCAAATAGAATTCCGCGCTATTTGATCTGGTCTCACGCAGAATCCGTTAGTACTCCATACGAAAATGGTCCTAACAAGTGGAATCAGAGCTTTGGCTCGTGATTTGGCGTGGATTCAATTAGTTTTGGTGTTAAAACCAAAGTTTTCAATCAAAAGAGTCACCATTTTGCTTCAAAAAGTGTTTTTGACGTTTGCATGTGTTAAAGTTTTGATGTTCATCAAACGACAGATTAGGGTTTCTGGAAAAATTTGTATTTTGTGTAAAAGTGTTCAAAATATTCGATTTTTCAAACACAGCAGCCTTCAGTCGCACGATTGAACCCATTTGTATACTCTCATTCGTACGACTGAACTCAGTCGTATCACTCATTCGCACGATTTAGCAATTTCAGTCGCTTGATTTCAATCGTCCTGCTCATACGCACGACTGAATCCAATCGCATGATTGAATTCATTCGCATCTTTCATTCGCACGAGTGACCCATTCGCATTGCTCATTCGCATGAGTGAATCTGTCATGTTCCAAGTTTACCAAGTCTATAGCAATGGAAGACCAATTCGCTGCATTCACTACTGGAAAGGACTCACGTATCCAGAACCTTCTACTTCTAGAGAATGAGACTAGAAACCAACAAACCGCCAAAGTTGTTAAGTTTGGATGAATACCCACAGTGGAAACAGTGGTTTGAAATCTACTTGAATGGAGTTGACCCAAACCTTTGGACATCCATTGAGACTGGTTACACGGTACCAGTTAGTGCAAATGGAGTTAAATTGACTTTGGGGGGAATGAGTGAATCCCAAAAGACTTTGCATAATGCTGAAAAGAAAGCATATGCCTTGTTGACTCAGTCTATACCTAAGGACATCTTTCATCAGTTCTCTGAGAACAAGCAGTCTAGGAAATTACGGGATGCCTTGGAAAATAGATACGAAATACAGCGCTGAAAGCACTGAAGGCAAGAGCTCTTAAGAAGGAATTTGACAATTTCTCTCCGATTGGGAATAAGAGCTTGGATGATATCATTGATCGATTCTATCATCTGATGAGTGAGTTGCACACTCATGGCATGACCACATCCATGGAAGATAAAGTCTCTAGTTTTGCTGACGGTCTGCCAGACAAATGGGATCCATTTGTGTCTAATCTAAGACAAAACGACATTCTTGCTACTTTAGACATAAATGATTTCATTTTGAAGTTAATGGAGGAAGAACTACGTATGAAATACAAGTCAAAGAAAGGATCCTATGTTCAGAATTCTGCACTATACAATTCTGTTCCAACTCCGGCTGCTTCAGGTGAACCACTACAAACGACGTTTGTGTCTAGCTCTTCTGCTCCTTCCCCAAGCAGTGTATCAGGAACCGTAACGTCTGGGTCATCTGGAACCTAATACATAGTTCCTGAGGCAAATGCTACCAAGTTGAAGACCGAGAATCTCGGAAATGTCACCGTGGAAGTTAGTAAAGAGCACATGGCCCTTCTAATTGCTGTTGTTCAATCTTATGATGGATTAGTTGCTGGTAAGATTGGAAACTGTCATCTTGCTGATGAGGACTACGAGCAAGTTGATGAAAATGAGCTAGAACGCATGGATATAATGTGGGCCTTGGCTAGTGTTGTTAGAAGAGCCAAGAAGTTTGTGAAAAAGACGGGGCAAAATTTGGTTGCGACAAAAGATACGGCATTTGGATTTGACAAAACCAAAGTCACGTGCTTCAATTGTGGTGAAAAAGGGCACTTCAAACGTGAATGCGTAAAGCCAAAGAAGACTGGAAATGGTAATCCGTTTCCTACATTCAACCGACAAGACAAGGATAACATTGAAGCTTCATCTTCAAGTCAAGAGTCTAAGGCTTTGGTTGCTCAAGGTGATGAAGGACAAGACTGGTCCTTCCGATTCGTTTCTCAGGGTGAATAAAACATGCCTTAGTGGATACATTGGATGATGGATCTGCAAGTGAAGGAGACATCATAGCTGAGCATTCACTTTCAGATATCGAAGAAGCTATGGATGTCGTTGATCATTTGGTTAAAGAAGAGCTCAGTGCTACAAAATAGTCTGACACTGCATTGATGGCTGATTCGTCTAGTTCTACACAGGTATTTACTAAAGACAAATTATTTGAAAAATATGCTTGTACTGAATGTGATACTAAAGACAAATTATTTGAAAAATATGCTTGTACTGAATGTGATAAATTTAGGGAAAGCATTGATTTAAAACTTGTGCAAGTATATTAGAACACAATGATAATCTAGTAAATGATTTACAACTCTGCACTGAAGCAAATCGTGTTTTAAGACAAAATGAGTGCAGCTTCAAAGAAAAGATAGAACAGTTGGGGAAACAACTAAGGGAAACTGAGGTTGTTGCCTTAAATCAATCAAATGACATCAAGTTCTATTTAAATTCTTTGGAGGAAACTAAGAAGGAAAAAGCAATTTTGCAAGTCGAAGTTGATTCATTAAAACAAAAACTGTACAGTTTGGCAAGTTCTTCTCACATTGTTCAAAACCTAGTGAAAGAACGGAATGAGGGGAAGGTCTGGGTTATAAGGTAGTACCTCCACCACATGAAATCCTTTTGAACACTAAATGTAGACCAATTAATAATAACCCTGTAAAGGATCATGTGGTGTCTACTCCTCTGGTCAGTGATCCAGATTCTACAGGTAAACCTGTGAAATCTGTCACTAAACAGAAGGATTCTTCTTTGAAATCAACATATAAGATACCTGTTGAGGATTTGGGTGATAAGAATGAAAAGGTTAAAGTAGGGTCAGGTTCACAAACATCTATTTCAGAACCTAAGAGGTCTATTCCAATGAACCTTAAACGTGTTAATCATCAAAATCCAAATAAAATGAAAATGAAAGATGTTCAAAATGTCAAAACAATTAAGTTTGTTAAAGAAGGTGAAACATCTAAAAAGGAAGAGTCTTCATCAAAACGCCAACCAAACTCAACCCCACGTCAACACTTTCCTCAAACTGGGGAAAGGAGATCCTACTACACTTGTGGAAAACGAGGACATATCTCTCCAAATTGTCCTTATTATCTGACACCTAAAAAGAAAATTGAACTTTTTGATGAAAAACCAAGTTTTTTTAAAATTAGATCTAATGTGTCACCTAAGGTTACACCTAAGATTATTAGTGAACCTAAAGTTCAAACCATAAGCCAGTCGTCTATTTACCACAAACAGGCCTTACACAAAACTGGTTTATGGAAGATCAAAACAAGTAATGTGTCTGATAGTGAGAATGAGAAGAAGAAAGATGTGCTCTCATCCTCTAAAGGACAGTGGGTTGAGTTCATGATGTGTGATACCTTTGGGACAACCAAGCCATTTAAGGCTTGGGTCCCAAACCTGAACTAATCAATTTCTATGTATGTGCAGGGTGTCCGCTACAGCGCTATCACTAATACCTGGATTATAGATAGTGGGGCTTCCAAGAACATGACCGGAAATTCGTCTGTCCTTTTCAACGTCAAGCAAATTAAATGTAACATCTCGTATTTTCTTGTTAATGTCGTAAGGGCCTTTATTGCCTACATGAAACTTATGGGTTACTTATGTTAGAATTTTAATTTGTCTTTAAGTTCTAATGTAAAAGTTAATAACTTAACTATTAAATTGAGCTATAATAATAATTGTAATAATAATAACAAAGATAATAATAATAATAAAGAAGTAATAATAATAATAATAATAATAATAGTAATGATAATAATACGATAAGAAAATTAACAAGTTAAAACTTAATTAAGTTCAAGGGGCATTTTTATCAATTTAGAAACTTTGAAAATTAAGTTTGAGCATGAAATAACAAACTGGAAACCACAGGGACTAAATGTGTAATTTTTTTAAAACCCAAACCAAATTTCCCCCAACCCCCGTTTTTCCGGCCATATGTCCGGCCAAATTCCGGCCAAGCTCTGGCAAGGCCCAAACCAATTTAAACCTTTCGATTACCGACCTCAAATCATCCCAAATCGTTTCGTGAACGTGTTTCGAGCTTAAACACACACTTTAATTGGGTTTAATCATCGGTTACAACACCATTCGATTGAATAACCGAAACCATCTTAATCACCTAACCGTTCGAGCATTTACACATCTTAATAGACCAATTAAACTAACCTAAACAATCATCTAACAAATATTAATCATTTGCAACTCTCAATTTCTCCTGAAACGAACACGAACATAGACATCGATTAGCATCTTTCTTCGCGAACCGTAGCTAGATGAACCCGACCTTTTCCACAATCTCACCCTCAATTAACAGAGGGATTTCGTTCATTGAGTTCATTGGAAGCTAACTGCACAACGAATTTGATTATCATCGCCGTTTGAGTATCGAATCGGTGCTAAGAAGTCGCGACCTGTTCCCCTACTTGTTCATCATCGAATCCATCTCCAACCAGGTAATTTAAGACATGTATTTACTCGGTTTTGGGAGGGGAATAAAAGCCCTAACAATGGTTTGATTAATAACATCATTTGATGCTTCAATTTGAGGTCGATTGAACCTAGGGTTCATCCGATTTGGGGGGATTTGGTGCTCGGTGTTTTTAGGTTATTAAAACGAAGTTTTAGTCGCGGCTGAGGCCTTGGTTCAAGTGGTAACTTTGGTGACTTCTAAACAAGAGGTCCCCGGTTCGAACCCGGGGAACCTCCTGTTTTAATTTTAAGGCTTTTTAGCCTTTGTTTTAATTCATATATTTTTTAAAATTTATAAAAATCAAGTTGTGAACTTGTTATTTTTTAGACACCCTACTATTTTCTCTTAATTTATTTCATAAGATGTCTTTACATTTTATTATATGTTATAGACAAACAATATAATAAATTTATTTTTCTTATAAATTGGACCTTAAATATTGTTTAACTTATAGAATCATTATTTGTACAAACCATTTATTTTATTATAAGTTAGACTTAAAATATTGTTTTGCTAAATTATTGTTAGTCAAATAAATTATATAAAATATTTTTCATAATAAAATAGACTTTAAAAGTTGTTGTTTATTTAAATAATATGCATATATTGTTGTATAAAATGAGGGTAATTTTAAAAGTTATACACGTTACTGAACTTTGTAACTAAGTTATGTTACAATGGTTTCCTACATTTTTTTTAAACTAAAATGCTTAACTCGTATATATATTTTCTTTTATTATTTAATGTAATTAATAAAACCTCTAAATACCAAATTCCACCTAAAACCCTAGTTCTCGTTAAAACGTTAAGCTTGTTATATATTTATATTTTTAGGTGCATTGTGAAGCATTACATTGGATCGTTGCTTATTATATTTCTTAATAATCGTCAACTTTATATTTATTGACCAAGTGAGTATTTCTATACCCCTTTTTCATATTTTCACACTTTAGGGTGAAACATGTTACTTTATAATCATTGCACTTATAAACGTTTGATTCTTGTAAACTTATGGCAATTTACTTGTGTGTTGTGGTTAGTTGAACTTTGTAGCTACCATGTAATGTCGAATATATGTACAATCATTAACTATTTCTAGCCTGGCGACATCATAGATCTATGGGCCTGACAAGCCTGCTTGGTTGATCCAAGTACACTTAGCTAATCGTATATGCTTGTAAACTTTTGAGAGTTGTAAAACTTTGTCAAGGTTTGATTGTGCATTCTGTCTTACATCCCTAGTATACTTTGTTCTCTAACTTACAACATGAATTGCCATCTTTTATATACTTATGTATTGAAAACTATAAAAATCTCACCAACATATTATTGACCTTTTATTTTTAACATGTTTCAAGAAATACTCAAGCTTGATCGCCACTTTTGAAGTTTGTACACACCTAGGAATGGACCTAGTTAAATAAATGAATGAGCTTGTTATATTTCTTCTTATGTTTTCTTTATTTGAGACTTATGTTTGTAATATTATCTTTGAACTTATGAATAATATATTTGGATTTAATAATAGCGTTATGTGGCTGTGAACCATCTTAACTCTCACTCCTCGACGTTTCCGCCATCAAGGTTGGGGTGTCACATTAAAGGGGGACATGTATCATTCGTTGGGAATAAAGGAGGTTACATCACAGCTCAAGGTGAAGTGGGAAATGAGAAAGTGAAGTTTGACAAGGTCAACTACGTTTAACAACTGCGAAACAACTTGCTTTCTGTCTCCCAAATTTGTGATAAGGGATTTAAAGTTATGTTTGACAACAAGAAGTGCTACATGTTGAAGAAGGAGTATGTTGTCGAGGAGGATAAAATTCTAATGTCAACTTCAAGATATAGCGATCTGTATGTCTTGGATCTATCAAAGGCCTCCACAACCAAGTCTACTGCCCAGTGCTTCTTGTCAAAGGCAACAGAGAGGGATTCAGTCTACTGGCATAGGAGAATGGGACACATTAATCCCAGGAAGATGAATTATCTGGTTCAAAATGATTTGGTGAATGGAGTTACAGTCAAGAATTTCCAACTCCCAGATTTCTGCGTAACGTGTAAGAAAGGGAAACAGACCAAGAAGTCTCATAAAGCAAAGAATGTCAATTCTATTGACATTCCTCTCGAGCTTCTACACATGGATCTGTTTGGCCCAGTCAATACAAAGAGCATTGCTTGTGACTTGTACTGCTTTGTAGTAACTGATGATTACTCAAGATTCTCTTGGGTGATGTTTCTGAAAGCAAAGTCAGAGACATTTGAATCATTCAAGCATCTAGTCACTACATTGGAATCACTCTACAAGCTGAAAGTAAGAAAGATTTGATCAGACAACGGAACAGAGTTCAAGAATCAGTGGATGGAGGCATTCTGTCGAGAGAAAGGAATTGTTCATCAATTTACTTCGGCCTACAATCTACAGATGAATGGGGTTGCTGAAAGAAAGAATCGGAGCTTGATAGAGACAGCAAGGACAATGTTAGCCGACTCTAAACTGCCTATTCAATTCTGGAACGAGGCAGTGGCCAATGCATGCTACACACTCAATCGAGTCTTAGTGGTCAAACGTCATGGAAAAACATATTATGAGTTGCTCCAGCGACGTAAACCCAACTTGGAGTATCTAGAACCATTTGGAGCACCGTGTATGCTGTTAAAGAAAACTCAGACTTGGAAGTTTTGTGAGAAGGCAGAAGAAGGTATCTTTCTCGGATATAGTATACCTGACAAGAGAGTTTATAACAACTCAACGGGGCAGGTAGAAGTGTGGTGCAATGTTGATGTCCAAAGATACACCACCCCCCTGCTGGCAAAGGACCTTCCTTCTTCTTTGACTATGATGGATTCTTCAAGTCCTTCAATCTACCTCCTTCTCATCCTTATGATGAGTTATCTGCTCGAATGATGTATGATGTTCTAAATACTCCTCCACTAGACCCGACATCATCGGTTACATTAGACGATACTTCTAGCCCTTCAGGGGGAGAACCTAAAGTAAGTGATGATGGGTTTGCAAGAACATGAAACGAAGTTTAACCATTTAAACTTTTTATTAAAACGCAGCGGATATATATATAACTTTAAACACTTTTAAAGCTGAAAAACCATGTTCTTAGATGTCCATATAAGTGTAAGAAGCAAACCCATTAACCAAGGATCATTTATGTGAATAATCAAGCTAAGAACATAAAGAAACGTACATAAAATCACAGCCACATAGAGCTGTGAATACATCTACCTTTCTGCAGAAAAATCGACCAAAGAAAAGGGGTTGGGAATGCTTGTGAATCCGGCCAAGAGTCCAAAGAAGGCCTCCTCAAGCTTGTATACCCCAAGCTTATGTTCAAACACCCTTCTTGTTAGGGAGAACACCACAAATCAGCTCACAAAGTCTTCCCTTTTCAGCCAAAAATCCGAAAATTTTGAGAGAGAAAGAGAGAGAGAGCTGAATGCAATCAATGGAATAATGGTTGTGTATGTGTCTAGTTAAGCCCTTTGCATTTTCAAGGACACAAAGGTCCAATGACAATGCAAGAGGGGGGCGGCCACTTTATTCAAAAAATGAGAGTTCCCTCTCAATTTTATAACACAATAAAATGTTAACTAGCGACTTAACTAGATATATTATCTATACAACTAACCCATTTAATTGATAATATATATATACTACCCATTATAATATAATTGTAATTTTAATTTAAAACTAATTTAAATAGCATTACAAATAATATTATTGAACAAAATATCTAATAAATTGTCCATCTCATTTGCAACTTGTTTAGAAAACCCATTTTCTAAATTGGTGTTAATATTCAATATATCATGTAATTGAATATTAATAGGTGTTTGTTAAGCTTGTTGTGTTGGTATAACCCGACTTGGATCATAACGTACTAACCACATCAATATTCTAAGTGTCTGGGCACACACAGAATCTTACAATCTCCCACTTGCCCAAGATTCATAGAAGATTGATGCAAGCAGTAAATACCGCCGCCTAACAACGGTTTACTACCCTTAATACGCATGACTTATAGCCATTCAATAACATCATCCCTTTCAAGTGCCCTACTTGAAATGATTTAGGTGAATTAATACATCTATCCTTTTGTTACAGATGTCATGTTAAATCCAAGGACACAGAATGATCATTCCTTGTTGATTTAACTTAATCAGGCCTTAGACATCTAACTCTCAACGAATAAGAGGAACAAATTCCATCTTGACTACATACGTCTCTCACAAACACTTCGTGTTATACCTGAACGTATCCTTGTGTACTGTCCACTATCTCAGGGCAGTGAAGAATAGGCTCAAGGTATAAAACTTGGTGAATATCAAAACCCAATATGTGTCTCAGGTCTGAGGATACCAAATGATATTCGCCTTTACTCAAATTTACTTATGATCAATCAATAAGATTCCATGTAGTAAAATTTGAGATGCGGGTTAGTCCAATATTTGTATCCCACAAATATCTATGAACCTTGGTAGCAACCCATTGCTCTATATTCATCCTTATGAATATCAACCAATCCAAGTTCATAATAATCTTACTTTCACACTTGTTCCCACAAGTATGAGCGACTAGGAATTTTAGAGAAAATTTACTCAGATTAAACATGCTAAATTGGAACAAATTGAAACATTATACCAAATAATTTTATTCAAATAATTAAAGAGTTCCACATATCCAAATACAAAATGTACAGATCAAATCCATTCACTAGAATATCGAAGTCCCATGGCACAAGTATGACATTCATGCTTTGCCTTTTCAAGGAGCTTTGAGAGGATCCGCAATATTTGATCCGTGTGAACTTTGCGAATACATATTTTTCCCTTTTCAACTTCATCTCGTATGCAGTTGAATCTCCGCTCAATGTGCCTAGTCTTTTGATGAGCACGGGGTTCCTTGATTTGTGCAATCGCACCCTCGTTATCACAAAAGATCTCTAGGGGGTCCTGAATGGAAGGGACTACCCTAGATCGGCAATGAATTTCTTCAACCATGCAGCTTCTTGAGCTGCCAATGAGGCGGCAACGTATTCTGATTCTGTAGTCGATAGAGCCACCACATCCTGCTTGGAGCTCTTCCAAGAGACAGCTCCTCCATTTAGAATGAAAATGTATCCCGATTGTGACCGAGAATCATCACGATCGGTTTGGAAACTCGCATCCGTGTAACCTTTTACAACGAGTTCCTCGTCACCAGATCCATAGATTAGGAACATATCCCTTGTCCTCCTTAGGTATTTAAGTATGTTCTTAACAGCCATCCAATGACTGTTTCCAGGATTTTGCTGGTAACGGCTTGTCATGCTCAAAGCGCATGACACGTCCGGTCGAGTGCATATCATTGCATACATGATGGATCCAATAGCAGATGCATATGGGATTGCCTTCATTTTATCTTGCTCATCCTTTGAGCTTGGACATTGAGTCGTACTCAATATCGTTCCTCTTTGAATAGGTACGGTACCTTTCTTAGAGTTCTCCATCTTGAATCTTTTCAAGATCTTATCAATGTATGCACTTTGATTCAAACCAATCAACCGCCTTGATCTATCCCTATAGATCTTTATTCCTAGAATATAGGCGGCTTCACCAAGATCCTTGATGGAAAAACAACTTCCAAGCCAGGTTTTTACACCTTCCAAGGTTGGAATGTCATTTCCAAATAGTAGTATGTCATCAACATACAATACTAGGAAAGTTACTGTGCTCCCACTAGCCTTCTTATACACACAAGCCTCATCAGCGTTTTTGATGAAGCCAAATTTCTTTACTTCCTCATCAAAACGGTGATTCCAGCTTCTCGATGCTTGTTTCAATCCATAGATTGATTTCTTTAACTTGCATACTTTATTAGGATGTTTTGGATCGACAAAACCTTCAGGCTGAACCATATAGACATCTCCTCAAGATATCCATTTAGGAAAGCAGTTTTGACATCCATTTGCCAAATCTCATAATCATAATGAGCAGCTATGGCAAACAATATCCTTATAGACTTTAGCATCGCTACAGGTGAGAAGGTTTCATCATAATCAACCCCTTGAGTTTGAGTGAAACCCTTTGCTACAAGTCTAGCTTTATAAGTATCCAAGTTTCCATGCATATCGGTTTTCTTCTTGAAAACCCACTTACTTCCAACTACTTTGGAATTAAGAGGTGGTACAACAAGTTCCCAAACTTGGTTGTCATACATGGATTGCATCTCAACGTTCATGGCTTCTAGCCATTTGTCACAATCCGTATTGGACATTGCATTATGGTATGTGGTTGGTTCATTAGAATCTACCACATAGCATCCATCCACGAAAAATCCATATCTTTCAGGTGGATTACTAGTTCTACCACTTCTGCGAACGTTTTGTGTGTATTGATCAACCATTTGATCATCTTCAACATCCTCATGTTGAGTGCTAGTTTCAACCAAACGTGCATCGGGTTGTGGTTCTTGATCTTCCTCAAGATCCACTGTTCTACTGCTAGCTCCTTCCATTAGGAACTTTGCTTCTAAGAACTCACCCTTTCTGGCAACAAACACCTTTTGTTCCAGTGGATCATAGAAATAATATCCCATAGAATCTCTAGGATATCCAATAAAGATACACTTGGTGGATCGGACTTCCAATTTGTTTGGGGTGGGAGTCTTAACATAAGCCTCACATCCCTAAACCCTTAAGTATGATAGGGATGGAACTCTTCCATGCCATATCTCAAAAGGTGTCCTTTCCACCTTTTTGGTTGGGGCCATATTTAAAATACGGGCCGCAGAGAGCAAAGCGAAACCCCAAAATGATAGAGGTAATGTGCTTCTAGCCATCATAGATCGGACCATATCCAATAAGGTTCGATTCCTCCTCTCAGACACACCATTATGTTGTGGTGTTCCAGGTGGAGTGAGTTGTGAGACAATCCCATAACTCCTAAGATGATCTTGAAAAACATCACTTAGGTATTCACCTCCTCTATCGGTACGGAGAACTTTAATTGACTTGTTGAGTTGATTTTCAACTTCATTCTTGAAGATTTTGAACATTTCAAAAGCTTCATCTTTGTGCCTTAATAAGTACACATACCCATAGCGACTATAATCGTCGGTAAAGGTAATGAAGTATTTTTCACCATTCCTAGTCATTGGCTTAAAAGGACCACATACATCCGAATGTATGATTCCTAATAAATCTTTTGCCCTTTCGGTAGTTCCACTAAAGGGTGCCTTAGTCATCTTACCTTGTAAACAAGATTCACAAACATCAAATGAATCACATTCATTTGTTTTTAAAAGACCATTCTTTTGAAGTGTTTGTAAACGTTTCTTGTTTATATGACCAAGACGACAATGCCAAAGATAGGTATCACTCAAGTCCAACTTGAGTTTCTTGGTGTTTGTTTGGTACAATGAATTTAAAGTATTTTCATGAACCAATTCATAAATACCATTAATTGGTATAGCTTTAAAATAGAACATACCATTTAAAGAAACATGAATATCATTTTCAATAAAAGATAATACATAATCATAATGTCTTAATTGAGATACAGAAATAATGTTCCTAGTCAAACTAGGAGCATACAAAACATTCTTCAAAATAACTTCCAAGCCACTTGGAAGTCTTAGGATGTAGTCCCCACGAGCTTCAACTAAGACTTTAGTTCCATTGCCCATGAAGAGGCTAACATCCCCTTTCTTGAAGTCCCTACTTCTTGTGAACCCCTGCAACAAATTGCAAATATGAGTTCCACATCCGGTATCCAATACCCATGTGTTTGAAGATGTAACATTAAGATCAATATGTATCATGTATATTGTACCTGAGGTCTGCCCGGCATCCCTCTTTGCTTTCAACTCTTGGAGATGGACAGGACAATTCCTTGCCCAATGTCCTATCTCCCCACACTTGAAGCATGGGTCATTTGTAGCAACCTTTTGCTTCTTCTCTTGTGGTTTGGGTGGTACCCTTACCACCCCTTTCCCTTTTCCCCACACATGTCCCTTACCCTTGGCAACCTTTGCCTTGGGTGCGGGATGAGGTCTTTTGTTGTTCCCACCTTCATTGATGGTGAGAACGGGTAAAACCCTTTTACCCATGGCCGCCTCGGCCGTTTTGAGCATTGAGTGAAGTTCACCAATGCTTTTGTCCCATGCATTCATGTTGTAGTTCAACACGAATGTCTCGAACTTCTTGGTTAGGCCATTTAGGATCAAATCCGTGGCCAACTCCTTCGAGACGGGGCAATTTAGCCTCTCGAGGCGGTCAATATGACTTTTCATCTTAAGTACATAAGATGAAACCGATTGGTTGTCGTCCATACGACATGCATGGAGCGCTCGAACCGTTTCGAACCGCTCAACCCTTGCTTGCTGTTGGAACGTTTCCTTCAGCTGGGTTATCATGTCGTAAGCTCCGTGATGTTCATACTCCTTTTGGAGATCCGGAGTCATGCTCGCTAGCATAAGACAAGACACTTGGACGGAGTCCTCAGTGTATTTCAGCCAATCGTTAAAGGCCTCCTCATCATCCTCGTTAGGTTGATCGGGGATAGGGTCGTCTAAAACATATGATCTTCTCTCTTGCTTGAGAACAATTCTCAAGTTTCGATACCAATCAATAAAGTTGTTATGATTTAGACGTTCCTTTTGGAGGATCGCTCGTAGTGATTGGTTTGACGCGGACGAGTTATCGTGATTTTCATTATTGGTGGCCATCTAGAAAATTTAACAAAGATCAATTTTAGTATTTTCGATATTTCTAATTTTAATATTTAATGCCTTTTAAGGTCTTTTCATATTAAAATCTAGAACCCAACATTACATTTAAATCGTGGTTAGGTGACCTTTATCCCACGTTTTAAATTCATAAGGTGGTCAACGTTTGACGATTGCAACCATTTGCAACTTCTAGAAATATGGGATCGACTTAAAACATCATATGTAAAGTCGGCATGTTAATCCCATCAACACCATTTGGAAACCACATCGTAGGTGATCCATTTGACATGATTTGCAAATCAAGACACCCTACTTACACCCACGTGTGAGTTTGCCAAAACAAGTGGTTAGGTGACCTTTATCCCACAAATAAGGCATTCTCACCTCAAGTCACAAGTTCCCTCAAAATGGTTAGGTGACCTTTATCCCATTAAGAGTTCCCAAGTGACTCAAGTGTTGTGTAAAAGGACGGTGTTGATCTTGTTTGGGAAAAAAGTTTTAGAGGTTTCAAAATACAAGTTTATAAAACTCTATGTACTTGTATTTGCATGCTTTCAAATACAAGGTACCTTATGGTCCTTTGATTAAAACCAATTTTAATCATTAAAAATTAAACCATTTTAATAACTTTTATTTGCCTTTAAGAACCATCAATTTTCAGATTGTTATGTTTATTAATTAGTTTGTTATGCATGTCAAACATCAACCAAACAATCAAACAATAAACAATCAACCAAGCATAAAACATAAACAACCATATATGCATAACCATAGCTACTATTGTGACCACACTTGTTTGCCATCACAAGTGTGGTCATTTGGTCTTTCTTAAGGGTTGAATGAAACACAAAATTTAAAGTCTTTATAGACCCCACTTGAACTTGCATCCATATGCTCCAAGTCTTTCTCTTTGTGTCTTCCTCTTGTGCTTCCTTCTAGTGCATCTCCATATACAAAATTTATATCCTAATACAAATTTTCTAATAAAGGAATTGCACTTAATCTATCTATTACATTTCAAATGAATGAATAAATAAATTACATCTCAAAGAAAAACACAAAAGAATAATATTACAACCCAAATGTAAAACAACCAAAAAAAACATCCATTCCAAACCAAATCAACAAAGGGTCATGGCTAGGTTATGCACATAATCAACATCCAACATATCATTAAAAATAAAGTGATGAATCCCCACAAAACCCATGAATTTTCAGCCAACATAAACTGAAAATTTTGGGTTTAGATGTTGTCCAAACAACACAACAAAACAACATTTGTATATATCTTTCAAGATTTAACTATAAGCATGTATAATATGACCTTGAAAGATGGGATTCAACAAAACAGAAAAAATACAGCCCCAAACCGGTTTATATCCATCCTTTAAAACCAATTTTAAAGAACAAAACTAGCAAGACATCCACATAACCGGCTCATGATGCCATTGATGGGTTTGCAAGAACATGAAACGAAGTTTAACCATTTAAACTTTTTATTAAAACGCAGCGGATATATATATAACTTTAAACACTTTTAAAGCTGAAAAACCATGTTCTTAGATGTCCATATAAGTGTAAGAAGCAAACCCATTAACCAAGGATCATTTATGTGAATAATCAAGCTAAGAACATAAAGAAACGTACATAAAATCACAGCCACATAGAGCTGTGAATACATCTACCTTTCTGCAGAAAAATCGACCAAAGAAAAGGGGTTGGGAATGCTTGTGAATCCGGCCAAGAGTCCAAAGAAGGCCTCCTCAAGCTTGTATACCCCAAGCTTATGTTCAAACACCCTTCTTGTTAGGGAGAACACCACAAATCAGATCACAAAGTCTTCCCTTTTCAGCCAAAAATCCGAAAATTTTGAGAGAGAAAGAGAGAGAGAGCTGAATGCAATCAATGGAATAATGGTTGTGTATGTGTCTAGTTAAGCCCTTTGCATTTTCAAGGACACAAAGGTCCAATGACAATGCAAGAGGGGGGCGGCCACTTTATTCAAAAAATGAGAGTTCCCTCTCAATTTTATAACACAATAAAATGTTAACTAGCCACTTAACTAGATATATTATCTATACAACTAACCCATTTAATTGTATAATATATATATACTACCATTATTAATTTGTAATGTTATTCAACTAATTTAAATAGCATTACAAATAATATTATTGAACAAAATATCCTAATAAATTGTCCATCTCATTTGCAACTTGTTTAGAAAACCCATTTTCTAAATTGGTGTTAATATTCAATTATATCATGTAATTGAATATTAATAGGTGTTTGTTAAGCTTGTTGTTGGGTATAACCCGACTTGGATCATAACGTACTAACCACATCAATATTCTAAGTGTCTTGGGCACACACAGAATCTTACAAGTGAGTCTTTCTCTGATGATGAAGTAGTTGAGACTGCAAATGTGGACCAGGAGGAATAGGTTCCCACTACCAAAAGTACACAAGCATATGATCTTGACGCCACTAAAACTTCAGAACCCCATACTCCAACAGCCACAGAAACTGAACCTGGGATTCAAAATCTGGATAATGAGATAGCTGTTCCCACCACACCCGGAACTCAAGTTAATGTGCATCATCCTCTGGACAATATCATTGGGGATATTCTATCGGGAGTTCAGACAGGAAATCAGCTATACTCAGCTGATTATGCCGCAGTCATGGAAAAAGGATATCTACACGATGGAGCTTATTGATGCTTTTTGTCTCAATTTGAGCCAAAATATGTAAGTGAAGCTTTAAACGATGAGGCATGGGTTAGTGCTATGCAAGACAAACTCCTTCAGTTCAAGAAGTTAGGAGTATGGACCCTTGTGGACAGACAAAAAGGTGCTAAGGTGATAGGCACTAAATGGGTTCTTAAGTGTAAGAAAGATGACCAAGGGTTAATAATCAGAAACAAGGCTTGGCTTGTTATTTAAGGATTTAGACAAGTCGAAGGCATTGATTACGATGAAGTGTTTGCACATGTGGCAAGGATGGAAGCAATTCGTATCTTCTTAGCCTATGCATCCTACATGAACATCAAAGTTTATCAATTGGATGTGAAAAGTGCATTCCTTTATGGTGAAATCCGTAAAACGGTGTACGTCAGTCAACCCAAAGGATTTGAGGATGCTTATCATCGGGATAGAGTCTATAAACTGGATAAGGCTCTTTATAGGCTTCATCAAGCCCCTCGAGCCTGGTATGAGAAACTCTCTACTCATCTGCTGAAACATGGTTTTCGCAGAGGGGTTATTGACTGCATGTTGTTTGTCAAAGAGAAAGATGGTGATTTACTAATGGTACAGATATATGTGGATGACATAATCTTCGGTTTCAAAAATGAAGAATTGTGTAAAGAGTTCGAATCAGTGATGAAAGCTGAGTTTGAGATGAGTGCCATGGGATAGATGAAGTTCTTTCTTGGGTTACAGGTGGACCAGACACCAAATGGAATCTTCCTGCATTAGTCCAAATATGTAGGAGATATCCTTAGTGATTCAACATGGAGAATGCAACGGTTGCTGGGACTCCACTTGCCACAAACCACGATGTGGCACCCAACAAAAATGGTGATCTGGTAGATGCCACGATGTACCGAGGAATGATTGGATCTCTGATGTACCTCACAGCCTCTCGTCCTGATATTATGTACGCCACGTGTCTCTGTTCCAGATATCAGGCTAAACTAAAAGTGAATCATCTCATTGGGGTAAAAAGGATCTTTCGTTATATGAATGGTACTCCAACACTCAGGTTGTGGTATTATCATAATGATGACTTTCAGCTTACGGTGTATAGTGACTCGGACTATGGTGGTTGCAAGATGAATTACAAGTCAACATCAGCGGGATGTTAGTTCTTCGGAAGACGCTTAGTCACTTGGCAGTGTAAGAAGCAGACATCTGTTGCTCTGTCAACATGTTAAGCTGAATATGTTGCAGTTGCAAGTTGCTGTTCACAAATCATTTGGATTCAACAGCAAATGCGGGACTACGGTATGCAATTTTCTAACATCCTTATCTTTGTTGATAATTCTGCTGCAATAGCTGTCACTAAAAATCCGGTCCAACACCCAAAAACTAAACATATCGGTATTAAATATCACTTTATACGTGACTGTTTTGAAAAGCAATTAATCGATGTTGTTAAAATTAAGATTGTCAATGCGCCGACCTCTACACAAAAGCTTTTGACAAACCTCGATTTTTATATCTTTTGGAGGTCAATGGCGTGAAAAATAAAAGTGCTATGATTCCAGAAGTGTCGGGTTCGTAGTCCGCCAAATTTTCCTTTTATTTTTTTAATTTTATTTTCCTGTCTTTAAAAAATCCAAAAAACACAAAAATATTTTCGGTTTTAGAATTTTTGGGGGAGAATAGTTTAGTTTCAGTATTAATTACTTAAAAAAAAGGGGGGGGGGGTGGGCAGAAAAGCTGAAAGCAAAGAAATCAAATATGTGATATTGATTCAAAAATTATGGAAAATGATAGTACATAGGGAACTAATTGTTTGGGACATCCAAAGGATTTAAATGAAAAAAATGCTATATTCATATTACAAGTCTGAGAAGTCTAAGGAAAACAAAGGAAAAATGATAGTAAACTAGTCTGCTACTGAGGTAACATAGAGAAAGTAGACCTAGAGGTTGCTAGTTCATTATATGATGTGTCGGTAGATTCAACACAATAGACGAGTAGACTTCATTTAGGGAATCAAATTCAAACTAAGTTGTTCAAGTGGCGGTGGGTTCTCATCTTATCCCTGGTTAACACAATCAACGCATTTCCAATAAGGGGTGACGAGCAAAACAAACGCCACAAATGTGTGCGGATGACCATAAAAATGAGCAAAGTACTTGAAAAATGTTAAGCGCAATCAAGTTAATGACTAACGTTGTTGGTGCATTATGTGCAAGAAGAAAAAAAATGCTCTAACAAGAAGATAGGTTGTGTGCCTCTCTGCTATGCGATGGCACTGACCTGAGGATAAGCATAACCTAAATATTCTAGAATTCATTGTTGTTTGCGCCTCTCTGCTGTGCGATGGCACTGACCTGAGGCTTGGCATCTCTTTGAAAGCTCTTAGAATACTTTCTTCTTGTCAAATCCCCATAGACCGCTCAAAAATGTCCTGAGGAATGTTGATTACCATATAAGTGTGGGATCCACAAATGCTTGTTGAAATAATATAACCTAACTTATCACCAATGTGAGTCAAAAATCTGTGTATAGATTTAAGTGGACAAACATACTGGCAATCATCGTGGCTGCAACTCTCGATAGTCAAAATCATTGTGTGCATCTTATAGCTCTAGTATGAATTCCTGAAAGTGCTATTGACTCTCAGACACATAAGGATCTAGTATCCAAATACATATCATAAAGGTCCCAAATGATTATGATATACCTGTATGATTCTATATGAATCTTTCCAGATATGATAAAATTAAATTGAAGCTATTCTACTCAGGAAGTAAAATCAGTTAGAAGATTTCTAAAAGGTTTTAATTCACCTCAAACTAAAAACACAAAAATATGTCTTGCTTTGTTTTAATTCAAGCTGTTTTTTGTTTTTGTTATCTTTTTGCATCGATGTCGGACTATATAACTAGATGAACTCTGTTAATCTAAATTAAAAGGATCACGTCTGAGGTGATCAAATGATGTTCTGTTAAAAGGATCACGTCTGAGGTGATTAAATGATTTTCTGTTAAAATGATCACGGCTGAGGTGATCAAATGATTTTTTGTTAAAAGGGTCATGTCTGAGGTGATCATTAGTCATAATGTCATAAATCAAAAGTTAGATTTTGAGTGTATGGAAATATTTGAGGTCAAACTCATAAGTATGACCCAATAGCACGATTGAATCATAAGTATGAGCCAATCGAACGATTGAATCATAAGTATGAGTCAATCGCACGATTGAACCATAAGTATGAACCAATCACACTATTAGACCATGAGTATGGGTCAAATATGCGAGTGCATCACAAGAATGAACCAATCGTACGACTGGATGAGGCAGTCTGAGTCAGTCGCACGAATGAACCCCAATCGCACGGTGAATCATGTGTATGGGTCCAGTCGCACGACTGAAACTTAAAACAGTATAAACAAGGGGGTCAGTCGGTCGGATACTCTACCACCCTTCAAAAACTCTCAAAAACCGCTCATACCCAGACACTCTGCCAAATCTTTGTTTACTGTGATTGATCTCCGATTATTATACTGATTGATTTCCTACTCATCTACATGTACTTTGCAACTGAAATCAGTTCAAATGAGTGGATTAATCGAACCCTAAATGACCGAAGGTGTTAAGATCAATAACAAGGACTATAATCTAAACATAGAACCCTTAAATGAACACAAATGTTGATTTAAATTATAATAAGTACTATTTTGAGTTCATGCGAATCTAATGAGTCTAAACACGAAGTGTAATATAACGTTTTGACGAAGATTCTGAGTTAGAGTGACGAATAGAGCAAGATGTGAATAGACACTCCATATGAACCTCAGTCGCACGATTGAGCCAAGCGCATGATTCAATCGCACGAATGAATCAATCGGTGACTCAGTCGCACAACTGACTCAACCGCATGGCATAGCATACGACTAAGTCCAGTCGCAGGCACAATAGTACGACTGAACTCAGTCGCAGGCTCAATTGTATGACTGAACTCAGTCGTATGGTTCAATCACACGATTGAACCAGTTGATCAAAATCAGCAAAAATTCAACTATTATCTCCTATGCACAAATCTAATGTATATGTTTCTTGTGTTGCAGCAACATGGCTGAAAGATGGACTATGAGCACTAAGCACATCATCTGTGCTCATCTGGATGCTACATCCCGGAACGCTTCTGAGTTTGCTGGGATCATAGCCTTCCTATGTAGATCGAGGATCTACAATGCTATCTCTACTCCATGCACACCCTACAGATCTATTCAGCAGGCCTTCTGGGAAAGTGCCTCAATTGACTGGTCGGTTAGGCCACACTGTATCCGGAGCTCTATCTTCGGACAAGACATTGAGATCACTAAGATGACCTGAGGAGGGTCTTGGATCTGGGTGAGGACGGAGCCTACCCAACCAAGGTGCATCCACTGACAGTTCGTGGTTGCTTTCTGAGGATCAAGTACGCTGGGGACATCAATGACGGCGTGCTGAACAAGAGCAACATGTGCCCCCAGTTCAAGTACTTGGCACATGTGATCCTAAAGTGCATAGCTTCCAGGCGAGGAGGATTTGATGAGATGTCTGACCAAATCCAGAATGCATACGTTGCACTGGTACTGAACCACCCGTTCAGTTTCTCCCACATGTTGTTCTCTTACTTGATCGAGAAAATTGAGGCCAAGGGCAAGGAAGGCTTCTGTATGTATCCACGTTTCTTGCAGATGATTATAGACGAGAAGCTTCCTTTGTTGCCGAAGGAGAAGGATGATGCGGTTGTATTAGAGGTTATGGATGACACCACGTTGGGCATGATGAAGGTATACCGGGGGAAGCAGGTGAAGCCCCCGGCCAGGAGACTGTTTGGCCATCTGGCTAATGAGGATTATGTGGCGCCTTCTCGTAAGAAGTGGCGTCACGATGACAGTGATTCTGATGTTGAGCCCGTAGTGGTTCTAACTGATGAAGAGGACGATGATGATGATGACCTTGATGACGGTCAAGGTGATGGAGATGCTGGTCCCAGTCAATCAAGGGCCACTAACACGTCTACTAGACTCCACCATCTCCACATGGTACTTCTGATGCACCTGGTGGATCTGAGCAGGTTGCTTTCCACCATGATTTCCAGATAGATGAAGAAGAAGGGTATGATGATGAGCCTCTCGTCAGGCGAGTCGGTAGCCGGGTTGTGGCTACCGAGAAGGGGAAAGAGGCGGTTGGTGGACGCCTAGCTAGTTCTAAGGGGGATGATATTGATGTCAGTGATCCAACATACACACCCGACCAGCCGATCAGCTCAGGGGGAGCTCAGATAGCCAAGGGCTCCAGGAAGAAGAGGATGGCCCAACCCCATGGAAAGAAGGGTAAGAGGCAGAAGATTATCTTGATCAGTCCTTCCACCACCACAGCCACTACCACAGCCACCACCACTACCACCACCACTACCACAGCCACTACCACAGCTACTAACACTCCCACCACCACTCATACATTCACATCCACCTCACCTACAATACCCAACACAGCTCCACCACAACCCACTTCCATTCCTACTCCTATCTTCACCACATCCACCACTACATCCACTACTCACCAAGTCGGAACATCCACCCAATTCCCACCTACACCGGGCTCTACTCTACCCACTGTCGGGTTAGAGGAACAACTGGAAAACCTCAACAGACTGCTGCTAAAGCTGTTAGCCACAGATGAGCTGAGAGCCAATCAGATGAACCAGCTGGGAGCGGTCAACACTGCCCAAGGCAAGCAGACTACCCAGCTGACAGAGAAGAATGCTACTCACGAGAGAGCGTTGAGCTCACCATGCACTGACGGCTCAAAATGAGCTTGTGAAGGAATCTGTCAAGAGGATTGAGGGGTTGGAGAAGAAGAACAAAAAGCTGATGCTAAGGTTGAAGGGAACCAAGGGTGAGCACCTAAAGATTAAGGGTGATGGTGATGATGGTGGAGATGATGATGATGAGGACACGACAGATGATGAATCAGAAGAAGATGATGATGACGAGGAAGCTGGTGGAAGTGGAAAGGGTAAGGAAGATGATAAAGATGATGATGATGATGATCAAGAAGGTGATGCATCTACATCAGCCTCAACTCAAGGAGCTCACCAGGAGAGGCGCTCCAAAAGAGCCGCGTCCTCTGCAGCTCCAGCTGAGGGGACACAGGATCAGGGAAAAGGCAAAGCTCCACAAGCTGATGAGTATGATGTCATTCCCCTTTAGCAAGTCAAGACTCAGCTAACTATGATTCTTGATTTGCAATGGATTGTTAGAAGGTCAGTGAGCTACACTCCCGAAGAAGGAGAAATCATTCATGACCTGACTGACGAGCAGCTCGCTGAGATGTTTAGACTGAATCCAGATGAGCTAGTTAAAGATGCTCCAGAAGTTGATGTTTTAAGTGATGAGGTACTACAAGGAGTGGATGAGATTGAGATTGAAGATGTCACATCTGATTACTATCCACAGTACACTGACCTTGAGGGCAACGTTATCCCCAACTTGGGAGAAACTTTAGGCAGTTATACTTTTGAGAAGTTGGAGGAGATGGAGAAAGAAAAAGAAAAGGATGAAAGTAAAGCCCAAGCTTCGGATGCTAATGTGGATATTAAGAAAGCTGAATGGGCAACTTGTTTTGCAGAAATGAAAGCCCAACGCGCACCTCCAAAGTTGAATGCCTACACCAAACTGTATAGAGTCAAGATACATCAGAAAGTGTCAGGCAAGATTATCGCGTGGGCCTATTTTGAAGATTTGGATGTTTATGCTGTTAAGAGAGAGAAGGGGATTGAGTACTTCAGATATCCACATGATCCGAAGACTCTTCCCGGTTTTGAGTTGAACATACTAGCAAGTTTAGACCTTTTGTATGCCAACCCGAGGAAGATGTCGGGATGGTTTGAGACAGCGCTCAAGAAAGAATACCATACCAGATCGGTCAACTTCAGGCCCCAACAACCTAAGCGGTTCATTCAAAAGACTGAAGTTGATCCTATATCTGGAAGACCTAAGGTGGTGTTGAAGTGGAGTCCCCCACGCACAATGTCTAAGATTCCTTTACGGGAGATGCCTCAGGACTTCACTCCACACTTCAAATGGTGGTATTACGACTGGAGGACGGGGGAAGCGGTCATAGTTCTGAACAGAGAAGGAAAGATAGAGACGATCAGGGTATTTGACCCAATGTGGCTTACCAACTTATCTGCTGAAGATGTCTACACTTTATACAAGTGGCCACTTTTCTATGACACGCAAGATAATGTACAAGCTCTACAGTTCCAGCATGTGATACGACTCTGCTTTGCATTCGAGATACACGCAGGAGTCACCAGAGAAGAGAAGTACAAGAAATTTCAAAAGCATGTGAAAAATGTTAGAAAATAGGCTAAGCTTATTGGCCTCAGAGGAAGATATCCCAAGCTTATGAATAGAAGAT
This sequence comes from Flaveria ramosissima, assembly GCA_025215565.1. Lineage (NCBI taxonomy): Eukaryota > Viridiplantae > Streptophyta > Magnoliopsida > Asterales > Asteraceae > Flaveria > Flaveria ramosissima. The sequence goes on along the minus strand of CM046029.1, from coordinate 48,805,888 downwards.
TGATTCATAATAGAGCCAAAATCTTGCTGAAGAAGTACTAAAGATCCTAGAAGAAGGTGATGACCGTGAAGTTGAAACTAAGCTCCTAGTGCATCTGCAGTTTGATAAATTCAGCCTGATAAAGTATCTTTTAAGGAACCTGTTGAAGATTATGTGGTGTACGCGTTTGGAAAGAGCTGAAGGCCAAGAACAGAGGAAGCAAATTGAAGAAAAATGATGGAACTAGGGCCTGATTTGGTTTCAATATTGGAGCAATTGCATGCCACGAGAGCAACAACAAAAGAAAGACAGAAGAACTTGGAGAAAATCATGTTAGACAATAGAATAAACTAGGTCCAAGGGGGAGTTTGATGATACATCATGTTCCTAGTTTATGTTGTTAATGTAAAAGTCTTTCATTTCTTACACATGTGTAATGTAACAATCCAAAGAGTACTCTCCACATGACCAAGAAAGGAACTTCTAAGAGTTTGGAGAAGAAGAAGCAAGCTTCGGAAGGAAAATCTTTTTCCTTCGAAAGCTCCAAAATGAAGAAGAAGACAAGTGGAAACTTGCATTCGGAAGAAAATTTGGTCTCGGAAGAAATAAGTACTTCCGAAGCACTGAAGCCGGCTGCAGTGAAAGCAAGATCTTCCGAAGGTCCAGTCATCAAAAATTCCGAAGCCATCAAAACTTCCAAAGTATTGAAGGTCAAGTCTAAGCTTCCAAAGGTGTGTGGAAGTCAAAGAAAGACCAAGTGGCTGAAAGTTCTTCATCAACATCAGCAAATGATCCTTCTAGCATGACTATAGGATCAATTTCTGTTGCTTTGTCTTCAACTTCTTTTGATGAGCCCAAGACCAATGAGGCTTGGGTTTCCAAATGTAATTAACTATCTCTTTTGTGCAGGAACAACTCAAGACAAGCAGAAATGTATGGATCATTGACAGTGGCTGTTCCAAGCACATGACAGGCAATAGGTCACTACTTCAAAAGTTTGAAAGAATTGATGGAGGACCAGTTGCTTTTGGAGGAGATGTAGGAGGTTACATTACAGGAAAGGGCAAGGTCACAAATGGTAAGCTCAGCATTGAGAATGTAAACTTTGTCAAGGAGCTTGGGTACAATCTTCTAAGTGTATTCCAATTTTGTGATCAGAGTCATAACATGCTCTTTACTGAGCATGAGTGCATTGTTCTTAGGCCCGGGGTGGTTATTCCTCATGAGCATATCCTGCTCAGAGACCCCAGGAAAGAGAACATGTACAAGATGGACTTGCAAGAAACATCTCCATCAGGAGAAGTTTCATGCGTTTTGTCTAAAGCAAATAATGATGAGTCTTTCCTCTGGCATAAAAGAATGTGCCATGTAAACTTTAAAAACATGAATAAATTAATTAAGAATGATTTGGTAACTGGAATACCAAAGAAAGAGTTTACAAGTGATGACCATTGTGTTGCATGCCTGAAAGGGAAGCAACGCAAGGTATCTCACAAGCCAAAGAAAAGAAATTCCATCATTAATCTCCTACACTTATTACATATGGATCTCTTTGGCCCCACCAGTGTAATGAGTCTAGGAAGGACCTCTTACTGTTTTGTGATCACAGATGACTTTACAAGATTCACTTGGGTCTTCTTTCTTAGAACTAAGGATGAGACCTCTGAGATTCTGAAGATTTTATCTTAAAGATTGAGAATCAATATGACCACAAAGTCCAAACCATAAGATGTGATCAAGCAACTGAATTCAAGAATCAATTTCTTGATACATTTTGTGATGAAAAAGGTATTACAAGACAATATAGTGCTCCCAGGACTCTTCAGCAAAATGGTGTTGCTAAGAGGAGAAACAGGACACTGATTGAAGCTGCAAAAACTATGTTGTCTGATTCTAAACTACCCATCACCTTCTGGGCAGAGGCAGTGATCACTGCTTGCTATGTGCAAAACAGAGTTTTAGTGGTTAAGACACATGGTAAGACTCTTTATGAACTTTGGCATAAGAGAAAACATTTCATTGGTTTTCTCAGGTCATTTGGATGTCCTCGCACCATCTTGAATACCAAAGATCAAATTGCCAAGTTTGCTGAGAAATCAGATGATGGACACTTTATTGGATACTCTTCTCAAGCTAAAGCTTATAGAGTATACAATCTCAGAACTAGAGTAGTGTAGGAGTCAACCAATGTCACACACTCATTGGATCAAGTCAATCTTGATAAGTATGCTGATGTGGAGGGTGAATCTTCCTTGCCAGATCAGAATTTCTCAAATTTAGATCTGTCTAAGAAACTTGCTGTGATCACTTAGCTAAGGATCCACAAGTCTCACCCTTCCACAAACATCATTGGAAATGTTGATTCAGGTGTGAGAACAAGAGGAGAAACCCATGATACAAATGTTTTTCTTCACTCTTGTTTCTCGTCCCAGATAGAGCCAAAGAAAATTGATGAGGCTCTAAAGGATGGAAGTTGGGTTGAAGCTATGCAAGATGAGCTGCTTCAATTCAAAAGGCAAAAGGTTTGGAACCTATGTCCTCTTCCTCCAGGGAAGACTACTGATGTGCTCCAAATTATACATAAAAATTCTATCAAAAGCACATCAATTATTCCTTAATATCTTTCTTAAAATGATGAAAATGTACTTAAAAGTGTTAAATTGTGTTTTCAGGTGTTTAAAAGGGCAAGATGGACAAAAGGAGCATATTTAACAAGAAATTGAAGTGATCCGAGCTTTGGAGTCCAAGCATGGGGCCGTGCCTCATTAAGCACGCCCCCATGCCTTGCCAGAAACACACCCCCGTGCTAAATTAACACACCCCCATGCTTGGACATCTGACAAGGACAAAAGTACTGTCCCCTAAAAGTTAACACGGGGCCGTGCCCCACCTCCAACATGGGGCCGTGCCCCATTTAGCACGGGGCCATGCCCGACACAACCTGCATGTACGAGCCGACCAACTTTCATAAGCATTGTACTAGCACGGGGCCGTGCTTAAACACTCTGGAAAGCCTATAAATAGAAGCCTAAGTTCACCATTTTTGGCAAGCTTTGGTGGGAGAGTTACTCTGCAGAATTCTCTCGGGAATCAAGACTTCAAGATCATTTAGAGGCTCGGGAGGTGCAACAACACTTGGAAGAAGCTTGGGATCGTCTAAACGTCATCCATTGTGGATTATCGGTTTGATTGTTCCATTTCACCGATGATTACATATCTATCTTCTTTGTTATCTGTTGTTATGTTCAAGCTCATTATGAGCTAAACTCTATTTATCATCCTAATCGGATGAAACTTATGTAATTTGTGATGAACTAATGGTGTGATAAATATTATGTTAATGTTATGGTGGTCTTGGGAAAACTATTGATGGGTAGCATCTACATTTGAACGGGAAGTTATAACTTTATGGTTTGTGATTGTGATTGTCATACAAGGTTGAAAACCGTATGATTAACTTTCATTTGCGAAACCGGTCTTCATAATAAATCCATGGCTAATGAACTAGAAAGGGTTATTAAAAATCATATCACTTTAACTTTCTGATCATTTGCGGGTTCCCTTTTATTAGTTTGAGAAATCTTCAGTAATTGTTATGGTTTTCTAAAATTAATGGTATGTTAGGAAGGAACCTGATCAACTCTCTTTTTAACATTAAGTTATGTTTTCAGAAATCGTATGTCAAATAGGTCACAAAAGATTTACCTACATTACTAGGGCTTTGATCTGAGCAGTAAACTCAGCCTGACAGGATCAAGTCACTACAGCAGCAGGATAGACGAGAAATCGCGCCAGCTCATCATTATAAACATTAACATAATTACATTAATCCATATCTTTAAATCACACAACCAATTCATCACGATTACATAAGTGGAGTCTAATTAGGATGATAACTTTTATTCCTTGGTTTTAAATCCAAACGCTTCAAACCTTAGTTTACTTTCTTTCTATTATTGTTTATTTTTAAACCCTAAAAATCTTTCCAAATGCAAATTATCACTTTCTTTAAAAAAAACCAAATTTGATAGTCAAACATCAAATTTGTTGAGTAGGCTAGGTGTGTCCACGGATTGATACTCAGTTCTTACCAACACTATATTACCACACGACAGGTACACTGCCTTTTGTGTGTGTGGTTTAGTATTAGTAATAACCAATTAAAACTGAATCTGTGCAATAAATCTTTATCAAAATATATATACTATCTGCACCCATCAAGTTATTGGCCCCGTTGCCGGGGAGTACACGACAGTTTGAAAGACAAACTAAATTTTTGACTATCTTTCATATAACTTGTTAATATATTTTTCTTTAAACTTCATTTTTATTTTTAGGTAGTTTGCCTTAGTTAGTTTAGTTATTTTTGCCTGATTCATTTTAAGCCTTAGTTAGTTTATGCTTCCTTAAGTTAGTGTATGTCCGACTCGTCTAGTTCTGAACTTGTTCCGCCTCTTCCGGAACCCGAACGACTTTTCTGTCAAAGATTGCGCAAAAGATCACAACAAGCAGCACCAGCCATTGAAGAAGACATTTTGGAAGATACACCATCCGAAGAAGACATGGCTAACCAAGACGAGGAAATAAAGATGACACACTATGCCACACCGTCAATAGATGGTTATGAGTCTAGTGTTGTCTAACCAGCAATAGCGGCCAACAATTTTGAGATTAAGTCTAGTATTATCCAACTCGTAGAAAACTCTGTTCAGTTCCATGGATTACAAGACGAAGATCCTAATGCTCACATCTCACGATTCCTTCGAATCTGTGCGACATTCAAAATCAATAACTGTTCAGACGACGCCATTCAACTAAGACTTTTTCCACTTTCACTTCGAGGCCGAGCCATCAATTGGCTTGATTCACTTCCGCCTGGTTCCATCACCACATGGGAGGAAATGGTTGAACAATTCCTTTTGAAATACTTTCCACCCGATCACACTGCCAAACTAAGAAGCAGCATCATAAGTTTCCGCCAAGACGATGATGAATCATTACACGCAACATGGGAGAGATATAAAAGTCTCCTTCGGAGATGCCCACATCACGGACTGGATCTGTGGCTGCAGTGTCAAACCTTTTACGATGCGATCAGCGGAGCCCATAAGCAAGTGGTAGACCAAAGTGCGGGAGGAGATTTCGGAAGTGTCACGCCAACAGAAGCATATCAAGCCTTAGAAAGAGCAGCTAAGAAGAGCTTTGCTTAGAATCCTTTAAGAACCAAACCCAGTTCTAAAGGTATTCATCAAGTAGACTCTGAAACCCTAATTGCAGCCCAATTAGAAGCTCTAACCAAAAAAATTGAACAACTGCAAAGCGAGCTAAAGAAAACTCCAACACGATGCAACACATGTGGAAATTCACACAAGACCAACGAGTGCCCACAAGGCATTATGATGGTTGAAGATGTTGACTACGTAGGAGGCCCAAACACTTCAGACAATTCAAATTGGAGAAGCAACTCGAATTACAGAGATGCTGGCAATAACCAACAATCATCTGGATTCAACCGAAGGCCACCTTACCAACAACAAAAACGACCATACCAAGGTCCAAGCAGTAGTAACCAAGATCGTGGAGCATCATCAATGGAAGACTTATTGCAGCAATTGTTGTTAACCACACAAGCCACAGATGAGTACATCCGGAAATCTGATCGAAGAAATGAGGAGAGGTTCCAAAGAAATGAAGCTGATATCAAAAGCAACAAAGCATCATTACAGACCATGGAGCACCAAGTAGGTCAAATTGCACAACAACTATCTGAAAGACCTCAAGGAGCTTTGCCCAGCAACACTGTGACAAACCCTAATGCTCAAGTCAAAGCCATCACCACCAGGAGTGGCAAAACCACTCAAGGTGATGCACCCGCATTACAACCCATCCTTGAAGAAGTAGAAACTGAAACTCCAAGTAATGGGAGTGATAAGCAAAAGCAACCTGTTGTTATTGAAGAACCAGCAAAGAAATACGTTCCACCACCACCTTATGTTCCACCACCTCCATATCCAGGTCGTTTGAGACAACAAAGAATGGAGGCACAATATGGCAAATTCCTTGGGTTGTTTAATCAACTCCACATCAATCTGCCCTTGGTGGAGGCCTTAGCACAAATGCCAAACTATGCTAAGTTTCTAAAAGGTGTCTTGTCAAACAAAAAGAAGCTGGAAGAGTTATCACACGTGGTTTTGAATGATGAATGCTCTGCAGTTCTTCAAAACAAACTACCTCAAAAGATGACTGATCCAGGAAGTTTCACCATACCTTGCCTAATAGGAAATCTTTCTGTCAGTAATGCGTTAGCTAATTTAAGTGCAAGCATTAACCTTATGCCTTATGCGGTTTTTGAAAAATTAAACCTAGGTGAGCCTAGACCTACCCATATGAGCATCCAGTTAGCTGACCGTTCTGTCAAATATCCGAGGGGCATCGTTAAAAATCTCTTAGTTAAAATTGACAAATTTGTATTTCCCGTTGATTTTATGATCCTAGACATGGATGAAGACAAAAATGTTCCTCTTATCCTAGGTCGACCTTTCTTAGCGACTGCTCGAGCCCTCATTGATGTTTGTACAAGCAAACTCACGCTTAGAGTAGATGAGGAGGAAGTAACTTTCGATATAGGCCAATCCATGAAACACCCTCAACATTATGATGACTCACTCTATTACGTTGATGCTTGCGATTCGATCATAAGCCGTCATTTGAAGGAAACCCTTCAAAATGAAGCTTGCAACACTCAATTAATAGAATTCCAAATCACCGAACCCATCTGTGAGAACCAAATCATTCCAGAACTTAAAGTTGATGAAACATCATTTCATCAAGAAGCATTTGAGATCATTGAGCATGACTTAGAACCAAAAGCCAAACCTTCTATCGAAGACCCTCCAGTCTTAGAGCTCAAAGAACTTCCATATCATCTCGAATACGCTTTTCTTGAAAACACATCTCAACTTCCTGTCATAATCTCATCCGCCTTATCAATTGATGAGAAGAACAAGTTGCTCAATATGCTTAAGGCACACAAACGAGCAATTGCATGGAAAATCATGGACATCAAGGGAATCAATCCATCCTTTTGCACTCATAAAATATTGATGGAGGAGAGCTTCAAATCCGTCATTCAACCTCAAAGACGTTTAAACCCGAGCATGCAAGAGGTGGTGAAGAAAGAAGTAATCAAACTGCTAGATGCCGGTTTGATTTACCCTTTTCTGATTCGCCTTGGGTCAGTCCTGTTAGACCAAAAGAACCAATGAGCCTGATCAGAAAAACCTCTAAGTCCCACAGACATTACAATTACTGAAGAAGATCACAACAGCTGAAGACATCAGCTAATTACAAGGTCTGAAGACAAAGTGTGAAAGTAAAGAACTGAAGACAAAGTCTGAAAGTGAAGTACTGAAGACAAAGACTGAAGACCAGTGTGATCAGTAGTTGTCACAACAACTAAAGTTATTAACTTCAGTAGTTGTGATGGTTTTTCCTTTTCAGTACTTGTAATTTTCCTTTCAGTAGTTTATTGTTTCAGTAGTTTTAGGTCAGTAGTTTTATGTTCTTGTACTTAGCATTCTCTGAGATGTGATCAGTTGTTGAGAACATTTCAGTAGTTTGCATTGTTTCAGTTGTTTGTATAATTCTGTTAGATGTCACTATCAAGTGACATCAGCAGACGTCACATTCCTCTATAAAAGGAATGTTGACCTAGTTGTTTTGTAACCGAAGCATTACGCGTGAATGAAAATATTCCTTTTATAGAAAAGTTATCTCTCTCTCTATAATCGTCATTGTGTGATTGCATTTTCATACTTTTCTTGCTTGAATTCGATCTTATTTCTGTTATATTCCGCTGCAAAATTCAAATCTAATTGATCAAACTAGATCCGATCCTATCAAATGGTATCAGAGCTGGTTAATCATTGATCGATTTAACAATTGATCATTGAAACTGCTCTTTTGATAGCCAAGTTTGATCGAATTAGCATTTTTGCAAGAATTGATTATAGAGTTTGATTTTCTGTCGCTTCCGGTTAATTAATTGAGATTCAAATTGTGTTGTTGAGTTTTTAAACTAGACCGATTTTAATCTCATTGAATTTGATTGAATTGGTGAAAATGACTACTTCAATCAATGATCCTCACAATACTAGCTCCTCAACTAAGCCTCCGATGCTTGTTAGGAGTGAGTATAACATATGGCAACGCCGAATGCTCCATCACCTGTCTGTTAACAGTTCAGGTTGTTGGAAGTCAGTGGTTCATGGACCATACAAGCCTATGGTGAGTAATCCTGAAACCAATGAGATGCTTCCAAAGAAGAAGGAACAATATTCTGATGAGGATTTAAAGCTGTTTGAGATTGATGCTAAAGCCCATGGAATTCTGGCCATGGCACTGCCTAATGAAATCTACTCTGGGCTTATGCATCATGAAACTGCTCATGATCTCTGGGTTGCTCTGAAGGAACAATTTGGAGGAACTGATGAGGTCTTAGCAAACAACAGAGAAATCCTTGCCCAGCAATATGAGACATTCTCTCATAGGAAGGGTGAGACATTGACTCAACAGTTTGAGCGATTTTCATGTTTGATCTCTGAGCTAAAAATGGTTCAAAATGAATATACAAACAGCCAGATGAATAACAGATTCCTCAGATCACTGCCTGAGAGATGGGACACTTATACCATTGTCCTACGTTCCAGTGCAAATCTGGATACTCTATCTCTCACCCAACTTCATGGGAAACTCTTAACATTTGAGAGAGAGATAGAACAGAAAAGGAAACTATCTTCATCTGGAAAGCTCACTGATGACTTTGTACCAGGAAACACTGCTCTGGTTGGTCATGAGTCTGAATATGCTTCATCTGAAAGTTCATATGATGAGCATATTGATTTCTCTTCAAACAGTGGAAATCATGCTTTTGTTGGAGTTGAGGGTAATTCAGGTTTTAGTGTTGATAACTTGTGTTTTCTGATGGATGATTTGAAAGGAATTGCTGATGATGATCTGGAAGAGATGGATATTTTGAGCCAAATGGCATTGATCAATATCAGATCTCAAAAGTTTTACAAAAGAACAGGTAGAAAATTCCCTGGTCTCTCAGGCAAACCAAGGTTGGTTTTGATAAGAGCAAGTTGAGATGTCACAAGTGCCATAGACTTGGACATTTTGCTAGAGAGTGTAGATCATCTGGATCTAACTCATCTGCACCCTTTGTGACTTTTCCAAGCAATAGCTCACAATCCGAAGGGCAACATTATACCAGTTCTGATCATCATTCACAACATTAATCATCTCCTGCATTCTTTGTTCCTCAAAATCCAATGCCATATCCTTATCCATGTTTTTACATGCCTCAGTCTGGTCAGGTTCCTGTACCCATGGCTCAACAACCACATGCTCTACCTGATCCTCAACCATCTCAAACAAATCAACAATCTCAATCTCAATCTCATCAGAGCTTTTTCACCCCTGAGGTTGTTGACTGGAGCAGCTTACCAGATGATGTCTCTGGTTATTCTGAACAATTTGCTGGTGCTGGTCAACATGGTGGTGAAAACCCTTTTGGAAATCTTGCTCTAATGGCCCTGGAGTCTACTGATGAAAATCCTTCATCATCACAGGTACCACAGGTATCTTCTGAGGCTAAGGCCAAGTTATGTTCTGAGTCATGCATAGCTGCTTTTTTTCAATTAGGGAAGCAAATGTAGCTTTAATTAATCAAAACCTTGACCTAGAAAAAGCAATTTCCAAAAGAAAAGCTGAGTTTGAGTCTGTTTTAAATGAGAAGAATGAGGAGATTTATAAACTTAAGTGTCAAATCACTGATGAAAAAGCAAAGGTAGAGGTCATTCTGGAAAATCACAAGAATCTCAAAGAAACACTTGCAGCTACCCAAGTTAACTGTGAACGTTGGGTAACATCATGCAAGGGATTTGAAATGCTTCTCAGTAAGCAAACAGCTTCTAATGTGAAGTTTGGGATTGGGTATAATCATACCATACCTCCTACAGATTTTACTCCCAAGATAGAAGTAAAATCTGAGGATGATTGTCATTTCCAAACCACATCATCAGGTGTTTCATCCTCAAATGATAATTCAAAATGAGAGGATGAAGTCAGTGTGAGTACCTCAGCTAATCAAATTGCTGATGGTCCCACTGCTTCGAAACACATGATCAAGAAGAGACTGAGTAATTCAGGTGTTGTTCCACAAGGTACTCAAAGTACTGAAGGGCAAAACACAACACCTAAAGAGCATTTCAAATCAGAGGAAAACAAGCATTCCTTGACAACTACTGAAAAATCTATCAGGAATCTCAAAAGTACTGATAGAAAACTTCTGAAGAACAAATCTTCAGTTGTTGCAAATCCTTCAGTAATTCCTAAAAGTACTGAAAGGAAGAAAGTACTGAAGAACAAATCTTCAGTAGTTTCATCATCTTCAGCAGTTGATCAAGAAAAGATGAAAAGAAAGCCATGTGAAATATGTGGTTTGTTTAATCATCTTACTGATGAATGTTGGTATAATAAGGGTTTAAAATTCAACAAAGAGAAAGTCATTAAGAAGCAAATGCATAAAATGAAAGATGAATTTCAAACCAAGTTTGTACCACAATCATCTCAATCTGATAAACCAAAGCTTTTTCAAAAAATCACAAAGAAGGAAGGGGTTTGTCACACAACAGCTGCAAATATTCCTCATGGAATATTAAAAACTCAGACTAAGTCTGTGTCTTTTCAAAAGAAGAATGTAGTGAATCACAAGAACAAATCATCAACAAGTACTGATGTGTCAACTGAGTTGAAAACCTTGACAACCAATCAGACACAACTTGTGATGATGGTTCAACATCTATTGGGGAGAGTTAACCAATTAGATGTTTCTGTGATTAAACCACTGAAAAGGACTCCCAAGCCAAAATCAAAGGAATCCTTTTCAGCCCCATCTACATCTTCAAAGGCTGTTAATCATGCAAAATCTGTTAGTTTAACATCTATTGATGAAAACAGACCCAAAACCAAAAAGGTTTGGGTCTCAAAGGCTAACTAATTTTTATGAAACATGCAGGGTTCTTCAGCATGCCAAAGAAGCATCTGGTATGTAGACAGTGGAGGATCCATGCATATGACAGGGAGCAACTCTCTTCTTCATGATTATTCTCAAGGGAAGAAGGGATTTGTTTCTTTTGGAAATGATGCCAAGGGTTACATCATTGGGAAAGGATTTGTCTCAAATGGGGAGATAAGATTTGATGATGTGAACCATGTGGAGAATCTCAAGTACAATCTTTTGAGTGTCAATCAAATGTGTGATAAGGGGCATGTTGCACTTTTCACAAGTCAAAACTGTCGGATTCTGTCTTCCAAAGTTTTGCACAAGATTGACAAGATATTGGATGAATATACTCTCCTGAAGGCCAACAGGATTGGAAGAGTATATGCCTTAGATTTATCAAAGAAAATTGATCTTAAAGGCCATCCATGTCTATTCTCCAAAGCCTCTCCTCAAGAATCTGAACTATGGCATAGAAGGCTTGATCATGTGAATCTTAAGAACATGAATCAACTCATTCATCATGGTTTAGTGAGAGGTTTGCCATTGAAGGAGTTCAAGTGTGATGATAAATGTCCAGCTTGCTTAAAAGGAAAGCAACACAAAGCTTCATTCCCTCCTATAGAAGAACCTAAGTCCACTGCCTGCTTGCAATTACTGCATATGGATCTCTTTGGTCCTGTTAGAGTAATGAGTATGGCAAAGAAAAAGTACTGTCTGGTAATTGTGGATGATTATTCCAGATTTGTATGGACTTTCTTTTTGCATTCTAAGGATGAGGCTGCTCAATGTATCATTTATTTTGTGTTGCATGTGGAAACGCAACATTCACTTCCAGTCAAATGTGTGAGAAGTGATAATGGGACAGAGTTTAGGAATCACACTCTTGATGAATTCTATTTGTCTAAGGGAATCAAAAGTCAATATAGTATTTAAAGAACTCCTGAGCAAAATGGAGTGGTGGAGAGAAAGAACAGGACCCTTATTGAAGCCGCAAGGACAATGTTGGCTGACTCAGGTTTGCCACTAACCTTTTTGGCTGAAGCTGTCAACACAGCTTGTTATGTTCAGAATAGGGTATTAGTGAATCAGAGGTTGATAAAGACTCCTTATGAGTTATTACATCATTTGGCCCCTCTAATTTCATTCTTTAGAGCATTTGGGTGTCCCTATTATATTCTTAACACAAAGAATCCACTTCAGAAGTTTGAATCCAAGGTAGATGCAGGGTATTTTGTTGGGTATTCATCTACTTGCAAGGCATACAGAGTTTTCAATTGCAGAACAAGGATTGTTGAAGAAACTTTGCATGTCAAGTTTAATGAATCTCCAAAAGACAAGATTCCTCAAAACCCTGTTGAGTTGTTTGATTTGGACATACTGCAATATGTTCCATATCAGTCTCCACCTGTTATTGTTTCTGAAGTTCCATCCTCTCCATCTGATGGTACAAATGCAAGTTGTAGTGATCATCTGCCTGTATCTACTACACTTGATGTTCCTGTAGCTTCAGCAGTTCCATCCACAACAAATGCTGATGAAATCTCTGAATCCTCTACTTCATTTAAACTGCCATCTCAGTCTAGGTTTCAAGAATCTGAATCAACATCTGTTGCTGCTGAATCTCCTACAAACACTTGCACAGATATTATTGAATATCAAGAATTGAAGAATCACCCCATGTCCCAGATCATTGGTGACATTAATGCTGGAGTTTCAACAAGAAGTCAATTGTCCAATTTCTGTCTCTATGCTCTCTTCATCAGTCAGCAAGAGCCAAAGAATTATCATGCGGCATTAAGGGACAATGGATGGGTTGAAGCCATGCAGCTTGAGCTTCTTCAATTTCAAAAACAGCAAGTGTGGGAACTGGTTCCTCTACCCCAAGATTTCAGGCTGCTCCTAAGGATTCCCATATGATTGCAGTCAAGAGGATCTTTATATATTTGCAAGGAACTCAATCTCTAGGACTTTGGTATTCCACTGGGCACTCTTGCAAATTAGTTGCTTTCTTTGATAGTGACTATGCAGGGTGTAAGTTAACCAGAAAATCAACTTCTGGTGGATGCCAATTTCTAGGCAACTGTTTAGTTTCTTGGCAGAGTAAGAAACAAACTTTAGTTGCTACATCCACAGCTGAAGCAGAGTATATTGCAGCTGCAAGCTGTACATCTCAGGTACTCTGGCTTCAAAATCAATTATTGGATTATGACATTACAGAGACTAAGACTCCTTTATTAATGGATAGTGCTTCAGCTCTTTGTATTGTTAAGAATCCTGTCCAGCATTCTAGGACCAAACATATTGAGATCAGTGTTGATACATGTATGTCCCTAGATCAGGATATGAAATGTAATAGATCTTGTTTATCTGATTCTGATGTAATTTGAAATGGTTAATGAAATGATATTGATTGTTTGTGATTTGTAATGTCTAATATTTCATTAATGAGTCGATATTGAATTGGTTAATTAGGTTTGTGATTGTTTGAATGGTTACACATAATGTTATATCAATTAATACATTCAAACTTAACATAATGAAGTTCTCATGCGAATGGCCCATGCGAATGGACCATACGCATGAATAACTTCATACGATTGACTCAGTCGCACGACTGAACCAGGAGACTGGATCAGTCGTATGATTGACATATAAGATTGGCTCAATCGCACGACTGAACACTCAGTCGTGCGGATGAATCAATCGCATGGTTCAATCGCACGACTGAACCATACTTATGGTCCAGTCGCCCGAATGAACAATACTAACCTATAAATACAACCCAATTCGTGGAAAAACATAAGCATTCATTCTATTTCGACTCCAGACGTACCCTAGCCGTCCAGAAGCCTCCCAATTCGTTCTCCAAGTTCACAGAACACATTAGATCGATTCCCAATCGATTTATAACGTTAGTTTCAATTCTTGATTGATTCTTCGTGTGTTCTCACTGATTGGATCGCCAATCAAATAGGATTCCGCACTATTTGATCTGGTTTACACGCTAATCACTCGGTATTTCGTTCAAATACCAGGTCCTAACAAGTGGTATCAGAGCTTTGGCTCTTGATTACGTGTGATTCAATCAAGATTGATAAAAAGTTTGTGTTTTTGCACTAAAAACGCAATCTTTGGTGTCAAAAGTGATCTTGGACGTTCCCTGCTCATCAAAGTTTGGTTTCTACGGACTTAGGCGATTAGACCTTGCGAAATTTCGAATTTTTACGGCTAAAACACGTTTAACCAAAAAATTTTCGCAAAACAGCAGCTTCAGTCGCACGAGTGAGCCATTCGCACGACTGGACTCCATTCGCATAGCCCAGACGCACGATTGGACCTAGTCGCATCTTCATTCGTACGATTAAACCATTCGTTCGCAGTGTTCATACGCACCAGCTTCATTCGCACGACTGAACCAATCGCTTAGTTCAGACGCACGATTGAACCAGTCGCATAGTTCATACGCACAGATAGACCAATCGCATCCTTCAGTCGCACCAGTTGACAGTTTGTTTATTTAGACTTAAAGTTATTCGCCATGGAAGATCAAATGTCAGCCTTTACTGCTGGGAAGGACTCTAGGATCCAGAATCTGCTGTTCCTTGAGAGTGAGGTGGGTAATCACAATAAACCACCAAAGCTCTTAACGTTAGATGAGTTTCCCCACTGGAAACAACGTTTTGAGATCTACCTCAATGGAGTGGATCCGAATCTGTGGGAAGCCATGGAGATTGGGTATAGTACTCCGGTGGGAGCTGATGGAGTTAAACTAACGTTAGGAGGGATGACTGACTTGCAGAAAGTTAAATACAATGCAAAGAAGAGAGTTTATGCATTGATTACACAGTCTATCCCTAAAGACATTTTCCACCAGTACTCAGAGAATAAGCAGTCCAAGAAACTATGGGATGAGCTGGAAAAGAGGTACGACGGGAATGCTTCACTGAAGGCAATCAAGGCTAAGGAGTTAAAGAAGGAATTCGATAACTTCTCATCGATGGGAAACGAGAGTTTGGACGATGTCATAGATAGATTCTACCATCTGATTAGCGAACTGCATACACATAGGGTGGCTACTACCATAGAAGAGAAAGTTACTAACTTTGCAGACGGATTGCCTGAAAAGTGGGCTTCATTCGTGTCTAACCTGAGACAGAATGGAATGCTGGCAAAGCTGGATATTAATGACTTCATTCTAAAGTTGCGAGAAGAAGCACTTAGGATGAAGTACATAGCTCAGAGAGCATATGGATCTTTTGGCTGCAGTGGTTCATTCTTATGATGGACTTGTTGCCGGGAAGATTGGAAACTGCCATCTGGCAGACGAGGACTACGAGCAGGTGGACGAAATGGAGCTTGAGAGGATGGACATAATGTGGGCCTTAGCTAGTGCTGTCCGGAGGGCGAAGAAGTTTGTGAAAAAGACCGGACAGAACTTGGTAGCTACTAAGGATACCACATTTGGCTTTGTCAAAAGCAAAGTGACCTGTTTCAACTGTGGAGAGAAGGGGCACTTCAAGAGAGAATGTGTCAAGCCAAAGAAGACGGGTAACGGGAACCCATTCTCGTCCTTCACTCGCCAAGACAAGCAAGCTACTAGTTCTACTTCATCAAGCAAGGATCCAAAATCCTTGACTGCTCATGATGATGAAGGACAGGATTGGAGCTTTAGGTTTGTCTCTCCAGGGGAATCAAACATTGCGAGTGTAGAAGACATTGACGATGATTCCGCGAGTGTAGGAGATCTAGCAGTTGAGATAGCGATGTCAAATATTGAAGAGACAACTGCAACTGAGGTCAGCTACAAGCCTAAAGAGGAGACTACCACAGCAAAGACAGAAAAGACAGAATCACCAGAACCAGAGATATCTGATGCTGCGTTGATGGCTAACTCTTCTGAACCAACTCAGGTAAGTACCACTGACCAAATGTTTGATAATCATGCTTGTTCTGATTGTGATACTTTTAGAAATAGCATAGATGAAAAATTCGCTAGGTTATTAGATCATAATGATAACTTAGTAAAAGATTTGCAACTGTGCACTGAGGCTAATAGAGTATTAAAACAAAATGAGCATAGTTACAAAGAAAAGATAGACCTTTTGACTAAACAGCTTAGGGAAACCGAAGTAGTTGCATTTAATCAAGCTAACGACATTAGTTACTATCTAAACTCCCTAGAAGACACTAAGAAGCAAAAGGCAGTTCTAGAAGTAGAAGTAAACTCATTAAAACAGAAACTGCACAGTTGGACAAGTTCATCACACATAGTCCAACACTTAGTGAGAGAAAGGAACAACGGGGAGGGATTGGGTTACAAAGTGGTTCCACCACCACCTGAGACCTTGATGAACACTAAAACTAGACCAATTAATAATAACCCCATCAAGGATCACGTGGTGTCTACTCCTCTTGTTAGTGATCCAGATTCCTCATGTTCATCTATTGAATCTGGAAACAAACAAAAGGAGGCCACTTCAAAGGCAAAGGGTAAATTGCCTTGTGTTAATCTGGAAAAGGAATTCGAAAAGGTTAACTTAAAGTCAGGGTCAAATAGAGTCAAATCAGAACCTAAAAAGACTTCTAATGTTAATCTTTCACATGTTTCAAGTCAAAAACCAGTTAACCAAAAAGAAAAAGATGTTAAACATGTTAAAACAGTTAACTTTGTTAAACCAGAGAAAACATCAAAAGAACCAGAGTCAAAACCTAAATTGAGTGATGTTACTAGAATGTCACACACTTCTCCACAAAGAAAGTTTAATCATAAAGTTGATAGCAGGTCGTGCTACAACTGTGGAGAATGTGGACACATTGCTTCCTTTTGTCATTACTATCAGACACCTAGGAAGAAGACTGAACTTTAGGACTCAAAACCTAGGTCTTCTAAGAGGAGTTCCTTAAATCCACCTAGAAGAACTAGTGAACCTAAAGTTCAACCCGTTAGCCAGTCGACTGTTTATCACAAACAGGCATTGCACAAATCTGGCTTATGGAAAGAGAAGTCATCCTCTGTGTCTGATACTGATGACAAGAAGGAACCTGAGCTACCCTCATCCTCTAAGGGTCAATGGGTGGAATTTATGATGTATGATGCCTCTGGGAAACCCAAGCCAGTAAAGGCTTGGGTTCCTAACCTAAACTAATCCTTTACATTCTATGTGCAGGGTGTTCGCTACAGTGCTGAGACGAACACGTGGATTGTAGACAGCGGAGCATCCAGGCACATGACAGGAAACAGGGCTCTTTTATCAAACGTCAAGCAAATAAAAGGAGGGCATGTTTTGTTTGCTGGAAACAAGGGAGGCTATATCACAGCTCAGGGAGAAGTGGGGAATCAGAAAGTTAAGTTTGATAAGGTGAACTACGTTCAACAACTTCAAAATAACTTACTTTCTGTTTCCCAAATCTGTGATAAGGGGTTTAAAGTCATCTTCGACAACAAGAAGTGTTACGTGCTAAAGAAAGACTACGTGATCCCAGAGGACCAAGTTCTGATGACTGCTTCAAGATATAAAGACCTTTATGTTTTGGATCTGTCAACAGCTGCTACTACGGATCATGAGGTTCAGTGCTTTCTACTTAAAGCTACTGAGAAGGATTCCATCTCCTGGCATAGAAGAATGGGACACATTAGTCAAAGGAAGATGAATCACTTGATTCAGAAGGATCTTGTGAGAGGAGTTAATGTCAAGAATTTCCAGCTTCCTGACTTTTGCCTACACGCCTCAGATGAATGGCGTTGCTGAGAGAAAGAACAGAAGCTTGATAGAGATAGCACGGACTATGCTAGCAGACTCGAAACTGCCTATCCAATTCTGGAATGAGGCAGTGGCAAATGCATGTTATACACTGAATCGAGTTCTGATTGTCAAGCGCCACGGAAAAACATGTTACGAGCTACTACAAAGACGCAAACCGAATTCGGAGTATCTCGAACCATTTGGAGTGTCGTGCACACTTCTGAAGAAGACACAAGAAGGTAAATTCAGCGAGAAGGCGGATGAAGGAATCTTTCTAGGATACAACATACCGAACAAGTGAGTTTACAGCAACTCAACGGGTCTAGTAGAAGTGTGGTGTAATGTTGACGTTCAGAGATATACCACACCACCTACTGGCAAAGGACCCACCTACTTTTTCGACTAGGATGGATTCTTCAAGTCTTTCAACATCCCTCTCTCTCCCTCGGATGACGAGTTAGCTACTAGAATGATGTATGATATCTTGAATACACCATCTAGCTCACAGGGAGAATCATCTACTCAGTCAGGGGGAGTAGTCGACGACAGTGACTCCTCCTCTGAAGATGAAGCTGAAGAAGATGACCAGAACAGTCAGGAGGAACAGGTTCCAGTTCCTGAAAGTCCACAAGCATCTACCAATGATGCACCTTCGTCTTCGGAACCTCAAACTCCATCTACCTCAGATGCAGAACCAAATGTTCATAATCTTGGCTCTGAGGTAACTGTTCCTACTACTCCGGGATCACGCCTAAACGTCTATCATCCCTTAGAAAATGTCATTGCGGATGTCAGATCAGGAGTACAAACCCGAAATCAGCTATACTCAGCTGATTACGCCTCGGTTATGGAGAAGGGTTACATTCATGATGGTGCTTATCGGTGTTTTGTCTCGCAGTTTGAGCCAAAATACGTCAGTGATGCACTAAATGATGAGGCGTGGGTGAGTGCCATGCAAGAAGAACTTCTTCAGTTCAAGAAGTTAGGTGTATGGACTCTGGTTGATAGACCTAAAGGTGCTAAGGTCATTGGCACCAAATGGGTCTTGAAATGCAAGAAGGATGACCAAGGGGTCATTATCAGGAACAAAGCTCGATTGGTGGTTCAGGGATTCCGCCAAGTCGAGGGAATTGACTACAATGAAGAGTTTGCACCCGTGGCAAGGATGGAAGCCATTCGTATCTTCCTTGCCTATGCATCGTACATGAAGATTAAAGTCTACCAATTAGATGTGAAGAGTGCTTTCCTTCATGGAGAAATCAGAGAAACAGTCTATGTCAGTCAACCCGAGGGATTTGAAGATCCTTATCATCGGGATAGAGTTTACAAACTCGACAAGGCTTTATACGGGCTTTATCAAGCTCCAAGAGCCTGGTATGAGAAACTCTCGACTCATCTTGTGAAACACGGCTTTCGCAGGGGAGTCATTGACTGCACGCTGTTCATCAAAGAAAAAGATGGCGACCTACTGCTCGTACAGATCTATGTCGATGACATAATCTTCGGTTCAAAGAACGAAGAGTTATGCAAAGAGTTTGAAGCAGTTATGAAGAAAGAGTTTGAGATGAGTGCCATGGGGGAGATGAAGTTCTTTCTCGGGTTACAGGTGGATCAGACACCAAATAGGATCTTTTTACATTAGACCAAGTATGTAGGAGACATTCTCAGTCGCTTTGACATGGAGAATACTTCTGCTGCTGGGACTCCACTTGCTACGAATCACGATATAGCACCTGATGAAAATGGAGATCTTGTAGATGCCACAATGTACCGAGGAATGATTGGATCCCTCATGTATCTCACAGCCTCAAGACCTGATATCATGTATGCTACATGTTTATGTTCTAGATATCAGGCCAAGCCTAAGGTCAACCATCTGATAGGGGTCAAGAGGATTTTCTGTTATCTGAAGGGTACACCCACACTTGGGTTGTGGTATCCTCATGATGATGACTTTGAGCTCACGGCGTATAGTGACTCGGATTACGAGGGCTGCAAGATGAACTACAAGTCTACATCAGCAGGGTGTCAATTCTTTGGGAGAAGATTAGTTACCTGGCAGTGTAAGAAGCAGACATCGGTTTCTTTGTCAACCTATGAAGCCGAATATGTTGCTGCTGCAAGTTGCTGTTCACAAATCATCTGGATTCAACAGCAAATGCGGGATTACGGTTTAAAATTCTCTTCTACTCCTATTTTTGTTGATAACTCTGCTGCAATTGCAGTAACTAAAAATCCGGTCCAACATCCTAAGACCAAACACATCGGTATTAAATACCATTTCATACGAGACTGTTTTGAAAAGAACTTAAGTGATGTGGTAAAAATTAATACTGATTTTCAACGCGCTGACCTCTATACTAAAGCCTTTGATAAACCACGTTTTCAATATTTGCTAGAGGTCAACGGTGTTAAAAAGAAAAGTGAGGTTATTCCTGATGATGATCATGTGTAGTCCGATGTTGGGTTAGTTAATTTTTCTTTTTTATTTTATTTTATTTGTTTATTTTAGTCTGTTTAAATTAAACTCATGTTATTTTGCTGTTTATTAAAATCCTAAAATAATTAAACCAGTTATGATTTTAGTATTTTAGGGGGAGAATAAGTCAGCAAGTAATATTAAAAAAAACGAGGGAGAAGGAGTGGATAGCTGATATAAGGTAGATCGTATCTGTGATACCGATTCAAACCCTTTGGAAAATGATAGTACACAGGAACAAATCAAGAGGGACTTTAAAATTTTAATGTAGAAAAGATGCAAAAATTCAAAGTATAAGTCTGTGTAGTCTAAGCAATATAAAAGGGAAGATGATAGAAAAACTAATAACTCCTAAGGTAACACAAAGAGAGTAGACCTAGAGGTTGCTAGACCACAAATGATATGTCGGTAGATTCAACACAATAGATGATTAGACTTGACTGGTGATTTCAAGATCAAACTAAGTTGTTCAACTGACTGTGGGCTTCCATCTTATCACTGGTTAACACAATCAACAATATTCCAATAAGGGGTAATGAGCATGTAAACGCCACAAATGTGTGCGGATGACCATAAATAGAGCAAAGCAAGAAAAAAATTGAAAGACAAATGCTATAAAGCTAATGACTTATGTTGTTGGTGCATTTTGTGCAAAATAAAATTAAGCTGCTCTAACAAGGAGATAGGTTGTGTGCCTCTCTGCTGTGCGATGGCACTGACCTGAGGATAAGCATAACCTAGATATTCTAGAATTCATTGTTGTTTGCCGCCTCCCTGCTATGCGATGGCACTGACCTGAGGATTGGCTTCTCTTTGAAAGCTCTAAGAATAGTCTCTTCTTGTAATAATACCCGTAGACCGCTCAAAAGCTCCTGAGGAATGTTGATTACCATATAAGTGTGGGATCCACAAATGTTAGTTGAAATAATTAAACCTAAAACTATCGCCAGTTTGTGTCAAAAGTCTGTGTATGGATTTAAGTGGACAAACATATTGACAATCATTGTGGCTGCAATTCTTGAAAGTTCAAATCAATGTGGTAATCTAAGAGTTCCAGTATGATTTCCTAAAGTTGCTAAAGACTCTGGATGAAAACCAAGAACTGAGCATCAAAAGATTTTGATAACAGTCCCAAATGATTTGACTTGCCTGTATGATTCCAAGATTGAATTGGTCCAGGTGTGGTCAATCTGAATTGAAGCTGCCTATTCCGGAACCAAATCCCGTAGATTTCCATCTTAGGATTTATCTCTCACAAAAAGCCAAAAACAAGTCTTATTTTGATTCTTTAGTTTAATTTTCTAATTCAGTTAGTTATTTCAGTTTGTTTTGTCTGTCGGACTACATCAGGAAAATCAGTAAGGGATCAACTCACTAAAAGGGTCATGTCTGAGATGACCACATGTGTTTTAAAAGTTTAAAACAGTCACGTCTGAGGTGACAAAGTGTTTAAAAGGGTCACGTCTGAGGTGACAAAATGTTTAAAAGGGTCACGTCTGAGGTGACTAAATTGTTTAAAAAGATCATGTCTGAGGTGATCAAAAGGTTTTCAAGTTAAAATGATCATGTCTGAGATGATCAAAAGCACATAATGTTAATTTCAAAAGTTAAAAGGGTTTAAAATAAAATGTTCAAAATGGCAGAAAATTCACTAAGTGTGACCCATTTGCACGATTGGACCATGAGTATGGACCAACCATGCGAATGGCTCCCATTCGCACGACTGGACATGAGATTGAGCCATTCACCCGAATGGCTTATCAGAATGACCCATTCAACCGAATGAAAGGAGGCGAATGAGACTCATTCGGTCAACTGAACATGCGAATGAAAGGGTACGATTGAGTCAGTCGACCGACTGAACCTCAGTCGGTCAACTGCATGCGACTGAATGGGCTAATCGCACGATTGAGCCTCAGTCGCCCGAATGAACTGAGCGAATGAGGCCAGTCGGCCGATTGAACTCAGACTCAGTATTTAAAGGGGCACAGTCGATCGCATTTCACTCATCACACCCAATCGCTCCCAAATCGCACTCTGTACCGTTACTCTGCCAAAATTTCATTAGACCTTGTTTTCATCTTGATATTGATTCACTGACGTTCGTTGTTGATTATACAGGTAGATTGAAGTCCTATTTCACCGAAATCTGAAAGATGAAACCCTAATTTCGTGATGTTCGAATGAACGCAAGAAATGGACTGAAACTTGACCTAATAACTAACCTAAACTAAGCAAAATGTTAAAATTAAGTTTAATAGGTTATTAGTAATTAGATGGCGAGTCTCTTGAACCGGTAATCCATGTTAAATCATGTGTTTTGATCAAGATTCGAACTACAGGCGACTGAACAGTGGGACATGCGAATGGTCGTCCGGATGAACTCCAATCGCACGATTGAATCTTGCGATTGGGTCAATCGGCCGAATGAACCATGCGAATGAGCTCAGTCGGCCGACTGAATCAATCGCAGACTCAGTCAGCAGATTGAACCCAGTCTCATGTCACCTTCAACCGAATGAGCTCAGTCGCATAAAAGAACAACCGGCTGACTTCACTCGCATGATTCATTCGCACGAATGAATCAGAATGAATTTAAACATTACACTTAGAACTGAATTTAGATGTATTATGTACTAACGGTTCTGTGTCTTGTGTTTCAGGAAAATGGCGGATAGATGGTCCATTAATCCAAAGCACAACATATGTGCTCACTTGGATCATACCACTCGGAACGGGGCCGAGTTCACCGAGATTATAGCTTTCCTTAGACGTTCCCAGATCCATAAGGCTATATCTACACCGTGCACGCCCTACAGATCATTACACCAGGCATTCTGGGAGAATGCCTCAGTTGATCGCTCTCGTGAGCCGTACAGTATACGGAGCTCTATTCTGGGTCATGATATCGAGGTTACTGCTGCAGACATCCAGAGAGTTCTTGAGCTTGGGGATGACACGGATTACCCCACCAGATTACATCCACTGACTGTGCGAGGCTGCTTCCTCAGGATCAAGTACGCTGGGGACATAAACTCGGGTGTGCTCAACAAGAGCAACCTGTGCCCCTAGTACAAGTACTTGGCACATGTGATCCTTAAGTGCATTGCTTCGAGGAGGGGTGGGTTCGATGACTTATCAGACCAGATTCAGAATGCCTACGTGGCACTGGTGCTGAACCACCCTTTCAGCTTTTCGAGTATGATCTTCTCTTATTTGGTGGAGAACCTGGAGGCAAAGGGGAAGGAAGGATTTTGTATGTACCCCAGGTTTCTACAGCTGATCTTCAACGAGAAGCTGCCACATCTTCCCAAGGAGAGTCATGATGCAGTTGCTTTGGAGATCATGGATGACACGACTTTAGGTCGGGTGAGAGTGTATAGGGGCAAGCAGGTGAAGCCCCAGGTTAAGAGGTTGATTGGCCACCTGGCCAACGAGAGATATGTGGCACCGGGGAGACGCAAATGGCGTCATGAGGTAGTGATTCTGATGATGAGAGGCTACTACTCCCAGAGCATGATTCAGACGATGACGATAGTGGAGACGCTGGGGATGATATGCCTAGTCCACCAAGAGGAACAGCTTGTGATGTTATACCTCCAGTGTCAGCCCCAGCTGGAGACGTGCCGAGTCAGCTGGATTTCATTAGGATTTTGTTCCTGGTGCGGAGGAGGAGGAGGAGTCGGGTGAGGAGCCCCTAACGCGAACTGTGGGAAGCAAAGTTGTTCCCACAGAATATGGGCAAAGGGCGGTTGGTGAACGCCCGAGAGACTCAGGAGAGACAGCTACTGATCCGAGTTATGCACCGGAGTCAGCTAGCAGGGTTGTAGGGGGAGCATCCACCTCAACGGGGACGAGGAGGAAAAGGATGGCTCAGCCCCATGGTCAGAAGAAGAAGAAGCGACGTTTGACCTTTGTTACCACCACAGCCACTACTGCTACCACCACCACTACCACTTCCACAGCCATACCATCCACCACCACAGCCACCACAGCCACCACAGCTACCACAACCACCACCACACCTCCCACCACAGTACAGATTCCATCTACCACCATATCCTTCACTCCCACATCACCTCCACCATTTCACAGACCCATCTTCACTACAGCCACCACCACCACCACTACCCACCAAGCTGGTCCCTCAGCCCATCCCTCTCATACTTATGGATCACCTCTACCTCCAATCGGGGTAGAGGAACAGCTGTCTGCGCTTAACCGGATGGTGATGCGCCTTTTGGCTGCAGATGAGGAGAAGGCGGCTCAGATCCGCCAGCTTGCTGACCTTACTGCTTCACAATCTCACCAGATTGCAGAGCAGGCTCGAGTTATTGAGGAGCAGGCCCAACAGATGGCTGCTCAGAGCCATGAGATAGCCCAACTCCAAGCACATAGTGTCACATCTACCAAAAGGATAGAGGAGTTGGAGGAGGCGAAGAAGACGATTCTGTTAAAGCTAAAGGGATATAAGGAGGAGCCCTTGAAGATCAAGGAGGGGGACGGAGATGATGGTGATGATGATGATGAAGATGATGATGAGGATGATGAGGATGAGACAGAGGAGGAGGAGGAAACTGAAGGAGAAAGGACAGAGGAGAAGGACGATGATGATGAAGCAGAAGGAGGGGATGCAGCTGCATCGGCCTCTGCTTCAGGTCAAGAGAGGAGGTCCAAGAACAGACAAGACCAACCAGCTTCTTCCTCTGCTCCTCCAAGTGACGAGACGATGATTCAGGACAAAAGTAAAGATTAGATGTTTATGTATTTATTTACTTTTGTATTTGAATCTTGTATTGAAAACTATGTATTTAATGTTTATATTAAGATAATGCATTTCTGTTTGATTAATTACTTATGGTTGATATGTTGAATGTGTAAATCAAACGAATCCAAGTTACCAAAGGGATGAGTTTGATGTTGCTCCCCTTCAGCAGGTCAATACTCAGCTCACAATGATTCTTGATCTGCAAGGGATCGTAAGGAGGTCAGTGAGTTATACCCCTGAAGAAGGGGAAATAATTCACGACCTATCAAACGAGCAACTCGCAGAGATCTTCAAGCTCAATCCAGATGAGATAGTGAAGGATGCTCCTACATGCGACTCGACCAGTGACAAAGAGCTCAACGATGTTGATGAGGTCGAGATTGAAGACGTCACTGCCGAGCACTACCCTCAGTATGCTGACAATGAGGGAAATGTGGTTCCCAATCTGGGTGAATCCCTCGTCAGCGATACCTTTGAGGTGTTAGACAAGATGGAGCAAGAAACAGAGAAAGCAGAAGGAACGGCCCAAGCCTCAAATGATGATGTTGACATTCGAAAGGCTGAGTGGGCTGCGTGTTTTGAAGAAGTTAGAGCCCAACGTGCTGCATCGAAACAGGATGCCTACACCAAACTCTACAGAGTCAAGAAACATCACAAGGTGTCTGGCAGGATCATAGCATGGGCGTATTTTGAGGATCTTAACGTATATGCAGTTAAGAGGGAAAAGGGCATAGAGTACTTCAGATTCCCACATGATCTGAAGACTCTACCAGGTTTTGAGCTCAACCAGCTGGCCAAGATAAAGCTTTTGTATGCTGACCCGAGGAAGATGTCCGGCTGGTTTGAGGCTGCCCTAAAGAAGGAGTATCACACCAGATGGGTTAACTTCAGACCCCAACAGCCTACTAGGTATATCAGAAGGTCTGAGGTTGATGCCATTACTGGCAAACCCAAGATAGTGTTGAAGTGGAGTCCTCCGCGCACAATGTCAAGAATCCCACTCAGGGAAATGCCACAGGACTTCACTCCACACTTTAAGTGGTGGTACTACGATTGGAGAACATCAGAAGCGGTCCAAATGGATACGATCAGGGTATTCGACCCGATGTGGCTTACAAACTTGTCAGCAAATGATGTCTACACGCTATACAAGTGGCCACTGTTCTATGATACGCAGGATATTGTACAAGCCCTCCAGTTCCAGAACGTTATACGACTCTGCTTCGCGTTTGAGATTCACGCAGGAGTCACACAAGAGGAGAAGTACAAGAAATACAAGGAGGTTATGCAGAAAACAAGAGAATAGAGAGATCTAGGTCCAAGGGGGAGTTTGTTGATACATGTATGTCCCTAGATCAGGATATGAAATGTAATAGATCTTGTTTATCTGATTCTGATGTAATTTGAAATGGTTAATGAAATGATATTGATTGTTTGTGATTTGTAATGTCTAATATTTCATTAATGAGTCGATATTGAATTGGTTAATTAGGTTTGTGATTGTTTGAATGGTTACACATAATGTTATATCAATTAATACATTCAAACTTAACATAATGAAGTTCTCATGCGAATGGCCCATGCAAATGGACCATACGCATGAATAACTTCATACGATTGACTCAGTCGCACGACTGAACCAGGCGACTGGATCAGTCGTATGATTGACATATAAGATTGGCTCAATCGCACGACTGAACACTCAGTCGTGCGGATGAATCAATCGCATGGTTCAATCGCACGACTGAACCATACTTATGGTCCAGTCGCCCGAATGAACAATACTAACCTATAAATACAACCCAATTCGTGGAAAAACGTAAGCATTCATTCTATTTCGACTCCAGCCGTACCCTAGCCGTCCAGAAGCCTCCCAATTCGTTCTCCAAGTTCACAGAACACATTAGATCGATTCCCAATCGATTTCTAACGTTAGTTTCAATTCTTGATTGATTCTTCGTGTGTTCTCACTGATTGGATCGCCAATCAAATAGGATTCCGCACTATTTGATCTGGTTTACACGCTAATCACTAGGTATTTTGTTCAAATACCAGGTCCTAACAATCAGACATCATTTTATCAGGGATTGTTATGAAAAAGGTTTGATTGATCCAAAGTTTGTGCCTAGTGCTGATGAGCTTGTAGATATATTTACTAAGCCTTTGGATAGTGCAACTTTTCATAATCTTGTACTCAGGCTTGGTATGCTGCAACTAGAATAATTTGACAACTACTGATGCTCTCAGTCAATAAATACTGATGAGCATTAGTATAATTTTGTCAAAAATAAGTGCTGATAAGTCATTTTATCTTCAGTAGTTTTTATAACTACTGAAGACTAAAATACTTAAAAGTACTGAAGTACTTCATTTGTTGGAAAGTACTGATGTAGTTCAAACTACTGATGTCTTTTATAATAAATAAGTACTGATGACCAATGAAACATCTGAAAAATCAGATGATCTAATGAGTAAGTGTTAAGGTCATTGAAACAGCTGAACTTTGTGAATTGACGACAACTACTGTTTCATTTCAAAACAACTGAAGCCAAAACCAAGTCTTCAGTAGTTTACAACTACTGATGACCAACACCAAGTCTTCAGTTGTTTACAACATCTGAAAGTTAAAACCATGTCTTCAGTTGTTTTCTAACACCTGATGACTCACACCAAAACTTTCAGTTGTTGTCTTTCAGCCGTTTCATAACCTATATATACCTAACCCTAACTTCAAACTTTTCATAACCCACTTTCCAAACGTTCATCTTCCATTAATGGCGACCATGCAAATCAAACCTCGACACAACTGTGTCGCTTACCTTACCAAATCACCCTTTTGGAACAAGTTTGATGCTGCTATTGATTTGATGGTTGATTCCCAATATCGCACAACCTTTCTCTTGAATCCTACCATCTATCCCGATACCCTTTGCCAATTCTGGACAAACGTCACTGTTCATACTGCTGAGAATGATGACTCCATCACTCTCCAGTCGTTTGTCAACCAGAAACAGGTGGTCATCACTTCTGAGATCATAATGTAGTTGACAACCCACAGCATAGGGATTATAAAGTTCAATCTCCCAGTGTAGATGTGGAGACTAGAACATCTAGTGAGGCTACCTCTTCCCCTGTTTCAACACATGAATAGGATGAAGCTGGTATCATCTCTAAGACCTCACCAGAGGCAACTGCCAATGAAGGACTCAATCCTGAGGCAGGAAGTCCCCAGTTCCAAGACAAAGGGGCACATGTTATTACTGATCTACACTCAGCACATGTTCATCCTGATTCACTCAGGAGGTCAGCTGATTCGGCTTACACTGATGATGACCTGGGCTTTTTCTTTGAAGTTCTAGCCCAAAACACCATTCTTGAGGCTGAGGTTTGCAGATTAAAAGAACTGCTTGCCAAAATGTCTCAGGAATCAAGTCCATCTGTCCCAATTAACCCACAGATGGCAGCTTCTGTTGAAGCTCTCCCAAACACTGAGCCACTCAAATCAAATAAGCCACCAGCCTCTGTTTCAGGCACCATTTCTCAGGGAGAAAACCCCTCTGAGCAAATGGCTGCTGCTTTCAAATCTTCCTTACCTCTCATCACTCCCATCATCACTACTATTGTTCATCAAACCATTGATGAGAGGATTTCCTCAAATCTTCAAACCCTTGTGGATGATGCTGTGTCAAAGAAACTTTCTGACATTCAAACCCCTGAACCCAATGCAACCAAAAAGGGGGAGTCTAAGTCAGTGAAAGATGATAAAAGAAAAAGAATTGAAGAAGAAGAAGCCAAGGAGAATAAAGGAAAAGAGCTTATTACTTACAAAAGAAAGAAGAGTGCTGGTGAACAAACTGAGGATGAGAAGAAGTTGGATGAGATGATCAAAGAAGCTGATGAGCAACACAACAGATCCATGGACAGGATTATTGATCAGCTCTTCAGGCAAGGCTTTGATACTGCCAAACTTGATTCTGAGATTAGAAGGCTTGAGATTCAGGAGATTGAGAATCGATGGGCAGGCTGCAATGAGAAAGAAAGGGAAAGATTGGAGGCTATGATCAGATTCCTATCAAAACATTTGGGAAGACCTATCATTGAAGTCAAGTCATGGTCTAGAGATAGTATTTTGGAGATAACCACCAAAATATGCTCCTCTGAAAGCTTCAACAAAGGTCTAATCATAGAAGCTCTGGATGAAGCTGGTGCTGGGAAAAGATCTGACATGGCTAAGCTATCCAAAGCCACCCTCACAAACAAAATGATAGAGCAGCCTTTACAATCTTCCTTACCAAAACAATCCTCAAAACCAACCTCACAACCCTCAAAACAACCTTCAAAATCAACCTCACAACCTCCAAAACAATTATCCTCACAATCCTCAAAACAACCAACCTCACAACCTTCAAAACAACCAACCTCACAACCCTCTAAACCAACCCCTTTACCTAAGAAACCCACTCAATCTACCACCAGTGATGCACCTAAAAGAAAGAGAAGGGTGTTGAGGATGGAAGAAGAAGAAGAAGATGATGAAGAGGATAGTCTGCCAATCTCTGCTGTGATCAAAATGAAGAAACCTGAGCCTAGGAGTCAATCAAAAACAATAACTCCTGAAACTCAAAGGCAAATGGTAAAAGTTAAGATTGAAGAAGAAGAACAGCAGAAACAGCATAATGAGCAATTTCTCAAAATGGTTGACAAGGACATCCCTCAGTCCTCATCCATTCAAGCAATGAAGAAACAAGCTCTGAGGCTGTATACTCTTAGGCATACATTTCAACATCAAAGAGAAAGAGTGAGGATTTGGCCAGACCCCAGGGTAAGTTCCAGAATACACAAGAAAAACATACCAAGTAGATATCATGGCCAAGTGAAAAAGACTTTGAATGCTGCAATTATGTTGGCCATGGTAGTCTCACCCTGGGAAATTATAGAAGAATTCAAGAGAGCACACACCTCAAAATCAACCCCTCTATCTATACTTGAGAACAAAATGATCAAGAAGGGGCTGTTATACAAAAGACTTGAAGATCTTCAAAAGAGTGAACTCCAGTTGCTGCTAGAAGGCTCTCATCCAGATGAATTTGCATACAGAGAGATCACAACTGTTGAGTTGAAGAATGGGAAGACAATAAGATATCTGTCTGAATATTATGGCCCTGAGTTCTTCTTTGAGGGAGAAGCAGAAGAACTCACCAAGGAGGAACAAGTTGTTCTACTTGAGGCCTATGCAAAAGAGTCTTACAGACTCATTAATGGGAAATAGGTTTCATGGTTGGGACAAGACTCTGTGTCCAGTTTTCCCAAGACAGAGTTCCCTTCCATACTTAGCCAATCAAAAGATTAGAAACCTTTTTCCGGCCTATGCTTATATGATTACCTCTGAAGCTGATCAAGAGAGTATTTCTGCCAAAGAATAAGTGGGATCATCAATAAACATAGAGGTTTTGGCTGCATTGGTTCAGGGGGAGTTTGTTGGACCAAAAGAACCAATGAGCCTGATCAAAAAAACCTCTAAGTCCCACAGACATTACAATTACTGAAGAAGATCACAACAGCTAAAGACATCAGCTGATTACAAGGTCTGAAGACAAAGTCTGAAAGTAAAGAACTGAAGACAAAGTCTGAAAGTGAAGTACTGAAGACAAAGACTGAAGACCAGTGTGATCAGTAGCTGTCACAACAACTGAAGTTATTAACTTCAGTAGTTGTGATGGTTTTTCCTTTTCAGTACTTGTAATTTTCCTTTCAGTAGTTTATTGTTTCAGTAGTTTTAGGTCAGTAGTTTTATGTTCTTGTACTTAGCATTCTCTGAGATGTGATCAGTTGTTGAGAACATTTCAGTAGTTTGCATTGTTTCAGTTGTTTGTATAATTCTGTTAGATGTCACTATCAAGTGACATCAGCAGACGTCACATTCCTCTATAAAAGGAATGTTGACCTAGTTGTTTTGTAACCGAAGCATTACGCGTGAATGAAAATATTCCTTTCATAGAAAAGTTCTCTCTCTCTCTCTATAATCGTCATTGTGTGATTGCATTTTCATACTTTTCTTGCTTGAATTCGATCTTATTTCTGTTATATTCCGCTGCAAAATTCAAATCTAATTGATCAAACTAGATCCGATCCTATCAAGTCCCGTCCAAGTTGTTCCAAAGAAAGGAGGAATGACTGTTGTAACTAACGAGAAGAATGAGCTTATTCCCACTCGTACGGTTACAGGATGGAGAGTTTGCATATACTATCGCAAACTCAATGACGCCACAAGGAAAGATCACTTCCCTCTTCCTTTCATCAACCAAATGCTTGAGAGATTGTATGCAAAAATGTTCTACTATTTCCTGGATGGTTTCTCAGGTTATTTTCAAATCCCTATTGCTCCCGAAGATCAAGAAAAGACGACATTCACCTGTCCATATGGCACATTTGCTTATCGGCGAATGCCCTTTGGATTGTGTAATGCTCCTGCTACATTTTAAAGATTCATGGTAGCAATTTTTCATGGCATGATTGAACACTCAATGGAAGTTTTCATGGATGATTTCTCCATCTTTGGAAACTCATTCGAGCAATGCCTTGAAAATCTAGAAAAGATGCTGGTTAGATGTGAAGACTCCAACCTTGTTTTAAATTGGGAAAAGTGCCACTTCATGGTTACGGAAGGAATAGTGTTAGGACACAAAATCTCTCGAGCGGGGCTTGAAGTCGATCAAGCCAAAGTCGACACTATTTCTAAACTTCCGCATCCCACAACCGTGAAAGACATCAGCAGTTTCCTAGGACATGCAGGATTCTACCGTCATTTCATCAAAGATTTCTCAAAAATCGCTCGACCAGTTACTCAACTTCTGGAGAAAGACGCGCAATTCGTATTTTCTGATGAATGCTTTAGTGCATTCAAATTGCTTAAAGAGAAACTGGTAACCGCTCCAATCATGGTTTCCCCAGATTGGACGCTACCATTTGAACTCATATGTGACGCAAGCGATTTCACGGTAGGAGTTGTATTAGGACAGAGGAAAGACAAGCAATTTCACCCAATTCATTATGCAAGCAAAACCCTAAACGACGCACAAGAAAACTACACTACCACCGAAAAAGAACTTCTTGTGGTAGTTTTCGCATTCGACAAATTCCGCTCGTATCTCATCCTTTCAAAGACAATTGTTTACAGTGATCATGCAGCCCTTCGTTATTTGTTCAACAAACAAGATGCAAAGCCAAGATTGATTTGTTGGATTCTTCTGCTTCAAGAATTTGATATCGAAATTCGTGATAAGAAAGGAGAGGAAAATCTAGCGGCTGATCATCTCTCGCGTCTTGAGGATTCAAGTCCTTCACAAACTGAGGAAGCCAAAATAAACGACAATTGTCCTCACGAATTCCTTATGCACATTCAATCCTCAATCGATGAACATCCTTGGTTTGCCGATTTTGCAAATTACTTAGCAAGCGGAATCCTTCTCAAAGGAATGACTTATCAGCAAAAGAAGAAGTTCTTTACTGATATCAAACATTACTATTGGGAGGACCCGTATCTGTTCAGAATCGGTGCAGACCAACTCATTCGAAGATGCGTATACGGAAGTGAAGCATAACAAATTTTAAGGCAATATCATGAAGGACCCACAGGAGGACACCATGGAGCAACCTTAACAGCCAAGAAAGTATTCGACTCTGGATTTTATTGGCCCACGATCTTCAAAGATGCTCACAACATGGTACGCACCTATGATCCATGTCAAAGAGCAACCAATATCTCAACACGGGATGAGATGCCTCAGAAACCCGTTCAAGTATGCGAGGTATTTGATATATGGGGTATTGATTTCATGGGGCCATTCCCGGTGTCATTTGGCAATCGTTACATCTTGGTAGCAGTTGATTACGTTTCAAAATGGGCTGAAGCTCAAGCCCTGCCTACTAATGATGCCAGGAATGTTGTCAAATTCCTTAAGAAACTATTTTCTCGTTTTGGTGCCCCCAAAGCTCTGATTAGTGACCGAGGAACTCATTTCTGTAACAATCAGCTTGAAAGAGCAATGGCACATTATGGAGTTCACCATCGCTTTACAACTGCTTACCATCCACAAGCGAATGGGCAAGCCAAAGTCACTAACCGAGGTATCAAACGAATCCTTGAGAAAACTGTAGGTCAAAATCGCAAGGACTGGTCTACCAAGTTAGATGATGCATTATGGGCTTTTCGAACAGCCTATAAGACTCTGCAGGACCGTTTAAGGGCTTAAACACAATTACAACACAACAACACAATGAGGAGATTAACTAAACTCTAATCAAACAGTGAACTGGGTAACCAAAAGTGATACAAAGAACACAAGTAAAGCAAGAGACAGAACAAGAGAGTATGGGTTTCAAGGAGGCAGTATATTGCTTTCTCAAGTTCTTTTACAAGTGTTACAAAGCATAAAGAAAAGATACAAGAACTTAAAAATACTTATACTACAACCTACAGCCGGCTATACTTTGAAAGCCAGCTGGATACAATTGACTAGACACTAACAAAATCAATTGTAGGATCAAAAGGCATATCTGCCTTTTGACCTTGTGACTATGACATGCCATAGCTCACATCCTTATACAATACAAAAAGGATAAAGTACATAAAGTGGAAAGTTGAAGACTCAAGACCTCAATGTACAGTTACCAAAAGCAAGGCCCTTTTCACCAACTCATGTAAGTTGGTGACTTTACAGAGATGCAGCGGAAAAGGTGCTTTATGGAACAGTACATCAGATAAAGCATGTGTACTAAAAGTCTTCGGAAGAAATCTGTCTTCATAGGTTGAAGCTTCGGAAGACTTTGTCTCTGAAGCTTCGGAAGACTTCATGTTTGGCTTCGAAAGATATTGGTCTTGGCTTCGGAAGATTTTACACTTAGAGTATTTTCTAATGCTTTGTGTAAAACTTCCGAAGCATTCTTCACTTCAGTACTTAGTGCATGTTGCTGAGACACTTAGGCTGTTTTGGGTTGCATCAGACTTCAGGAATCCTTACAAACTCCCCCTAGGCTGATGCTACCAAAACACTTGGAAGATCTTCAAATGTTGGTAGTCTTCAGTACAATCAGGACCATTCCTTTCTTCATGAGATGGTCAGGATCATCAAGACTTTCATAGTATCTTCTCATCTCAAAGAGATCATGCAGAGGTAAGTTGATTATGTCTTGCCATGAGTAGACATTCTCAACACCTTGATCTCTGATAACAGTCCATCTTTCTGGATTAGTAAAGTAAGTCCAGGACAAGATGGGTGTCTCACTAGTTAGAGGAGCCACTTGAATAGGAGTTGATTGGGCTGCCTCATCATGCACTTCCTCAGGTTGATCTGATTCAGCCTGAGGTGCAGAGGTAGATGACTTTGGCTTCTTCTTCTTAGTCTTTGGTTTAGAAGCCATCCTCTTCTTCCTCTTGGATGTCTTTAACTGAGAAGACTGGTCTGCAGCACCATGATGATCATCAGTGTCTTTCTCAGTTGGGTGTTCCTCCCTCACAGGTTCAGAAGGAGAGGGAGTTTGACCCTGCCTAGGATCAGAAGATGAAGCTTGCTGAGGCTCAGCTGGAGGTGCTGGTTGAGGTGTCTCTGGTTGTTCAAACTTGACCTCCACTTCAGGTGGGACTTGACTTGGAAGAGAGTGCAAGTCAATGAGTTCTCCACTTTTAATCTTCTGCTTGATCACCCTAATATGCTCATCCATGGTGGATAGAGACATGGGGCCAAGTCTCCTTCCGGAGAATCCATACAGCTTCAAGAAACTCACCATTCTTTGTCTGTCAGCAGACTTCTTTGCATTCTTTTGAATGATGGCCCTTGACTTTGCAGCTTCTTCCCTTAGCTTCTTTTAGTTGTCTTTCTTTCCTTGACTAACTCAAGCTCAAGTTGCTTTAGATACTCAAACTCAATGAAGTCATAGGACAAGGGAAGAAGTGCATCTGCCTGATAGAAGCCTGTGGCACTCAGGTAGTTGATCATCTTGATCCTATCTTCTTCTTTATCTACCTGAGGTTCTTGTGGAGCCACATCTTCCTGTGCAGGACTTTCTTGAACTGGTGAGAGAGTGGGAGCATGCTTGTAAAGTCTTTTTGTCTCTTCTCCTCTTTGAGTTGGAGAAGTATCATTGCATCCTCTTTCTCCTTCAACTCTCTTGACACTTCCCTGTCAGCCAGTTCATTTAACTCTTCTAAGGGGAGGGAGATGATTTCATCAATGTCATAGTTCCTGGTCTGTAAGTAGGTAATCTGACTGCCCTTAACTCATCATCTTGAGTATTTGGTCTGGGAGCAGCCCTGATTGCAGCTTGCATGAAGCTAGATGACCCAGTGGAACTTTCTCCCCTTAGTCTCCTTTTCCTCTCTCTCTCTTCCTCCTCAATTTCCTCAGGAGTCATTATCCTTTTCCCTTTGTCACCAACAGACCTTTGTGACTCAGGGTGGATTGAGGCTTGGCCTTCATTGCTTGGAGTAGCTTCCATGCTCTGGCCAGAGAGAGGCTGAGAAACACCTTCACCAGCAGGTGTCTCAGATGGAGTTTGGACCTCAGCAGCAGTTGTTGATGATGAGACAGGGGTCTCAGGTTCTGTCACTGGGCCTTCAGTCAAGGTTTCCCCTATGAAACTAATCTTAGGGTCCACCTCAACATCCAGTTGACCGATGACATTGCCTGATTCCCTAAGTCTCCTTCTTAGAGTAAACTCTGCAAGGATCCTGTCTTGGATTCTTTGAGCCAGCCTGTCAGCTTGTCTTGAATTGCTTGGATTGACAAGTGGCAAGTTGACTAAATCCAGTCTTTCATAAAAGCTCAGGCTTTGGAATTGAAAAACTTCTTGTTGGCCTTGAACTCTTTGAAGTATAAGGGCTCTCCTGTCATCATCATACCTCCACCTTATGATGTGATTGCCAGTTCCTAGTGGTGGAGATGAGACAGCCCTTGGTATACCTTCCTCAAAGAGACTCCTGATGAGAGAGTCTATAGAGTCCACATTAATGTGAACTTGAGGAAGTTGCTGAGAATGCACAACAGCAAGTGAGGATGGTGAGTCCTCTATGTCCATTCTCTCTGAAGAACTCCCAGGTTCTGTGGTTGTAACAACTTTCTCCCCCTTTTTGGTAGCATCACCCACTTGCATAGGTGAGCTGGAGGATAAGTCAATCACTTCCACAGGTTCTTGTGTTCCTGGTTGAGCTCTCCTTAAAGGTCTCCCAGCTAGTTTTTCCTGCAGATATGAAATCTGGAGTTGCTGATCATTGACCCTGTTTTGCAGGGTAGTCACCTGAGATTCCAAGTGACTAACCTTAGAGACTAAATAGGTGCATGTTTTTGACAGTTTTTGCACCTTTAGCCTCAAATTCCCCTCATCTTCATCAGAAGATTCATTGGGGGATGAGATGATTGGACCAAAGTCCTCTCTCTCACCACCAGCTTGAGTTTCTTGGCTGCTGGTTTTCCTCTGCTCACTGGCAGCCTCAGTTGAGATGCCAATGGGCTGAGTTGCCATGGTTGAGGTCTTAATGATGTAATCACTTTCAAAAGTGAGAGCCTCTTCCATATGGACATCCTGAACATGTTCAGAAGTGTCCACCTCAGTAATAGGTGACTGATGGGGGATAGACTGAGGAGAGTCAGAGGTACTCATCTCTCTTTGAGTAGGGGAGGAGAAGAGAGACTCATGGTACTCACTGAATCCTAAGTCTTCATCAGTGTAAAAGGATAGGTTGGGAATTGGTTGGTTGAGATCCAAAGGCTGGGGATGGTAGCTGTCCCCTGAAGGTTGTCCACTTGAGTGTTGAGACTCAGAGTGAAGGCTTAAGGTTGTTGGGCTATTGAGCTCATCAGGTTGAGCTTGAGGAACCTCAGCCCTGATAGGTGAAGTAATGGGAGTGGTTTGCTCCTCAGGAGAAGTGGGAGCTCTAGTGTCCACTTCTTCCTGTAAGGTTGAGTATTTGGGGGCCTGCACAGACTCAATAGCCTGAGCAGGGGTTCGTTTGGATTTTCTTTGGTAGGTGAGGGTAATATCTGGTCTTTTTAATGGTAAGACAAAAGAGGTGTGGGTTCAACACTAGCTTGTGTTGCTAGGTTGTCACCTTGAGCAATGAGCTCTAACAT
Organism: Flaveria ramosissima; assembly: GCA_025215565.1. Taxonomy (NCBI): domain Eukaryota; kingdom Viridiplantae; phylum Streptophyta; class Magnoliopsida; order Asterales; family Asteraceae; genus Flaveria; species Flaveria ramosissima. Next base: position 48,768,726 of record CM046029.1, on the reverse strand, counting down.
TTTTGGGACTAGGGCTGTTTCTACCCCAGAGAAGCCTACAGTTGGCTTCTTCATTATTTTAAAGATGCCGGGCTTCATCTGTCCCAATTTAAGAATATTACCTGTTTCCCTCAACTGTGAGCCCAGTTCACAGTTGAGAATGTGTTGAACATATCTAGGAAACATGTAATACTCTAAGGAGTCTAAGTTTGCAAGTAAATTAGTATAAACAAATTGTGAATACCTGAACTTGACCCCCTGAACCATTCCATGAACTATAAAGGAGAGATCCTCAGGAATCTGGTCCCATCCACCATGCTTGTTTGACAAGCTGTGGATAACCACATGGAGCAGGAATTTCCATTGGGATGAGACCTTCCCTTTCCTAAAGGTCTTTACAGAGAAATCTCCCTCATAGCCCATCTGCTCAAAAGAATGATTAACAGCTTCTTTTGGGAAGGACACCTCACCTTCTTCATCATCCAGCTGCAAATGTTGATTAATGATGGCCGGAGTGATGAAGATTGTCCTCCCTTGCACTGTGGCAGACAGTGCCTTCTCCCCATCCATAATGACCTCTTGGCAGGTCTTCCAGAATTCAAGCAAGTGATCCTCATATAGAGTAGGATCAATGGTCAGGGAGGTGAAGTAGTTTGACAGAGTCAAGAATTGGCAAATCTCTGAGAAACTTGCATCTTTCTCAGAGCTTAACAGAGCAACTTGATTATGTTGCCTGTGTAGTTGCATGGAGAAATCAGGGTTGTTTCTGCGGTTAAGGTTGGCCATTTCAAAGCTTAAGGGTGAAGAAAGGTAGAAAGCAAAGGCGGTTTAGAGAATTAGGTTAGAGAAACAGTAGAATTGAGGAAGATAGTGGGAAAGAGGGGGAACCGTTGGGTATTTATATGAAAAGGGATTTGAACCAAAGTTAATGAAAGAGGATAAACTTTGAAATCCGAAAGTCGGTCCCACCTCTGAAAAGGTAGTTTACTTTTGCTCAAAAAGTAGTTTTCTTGGAATTCGAAAAGCTTCCGAAGTTTATTTGTCTTCGGAAGTTTTGATTGAAAAAGCTTCCGAAGCTAAAATGGCTTCGGAAGATTTTCCTGAGAGTCTTGAAGATTTATGCTTCGGAAGAGAAATAAACCCTTGAATGCTTTGTATAGAAATAAACAAAGCTTCCGAAGGTTAATTTTGCTTCGGAAGGAAAAGGTCCTTAAAAATAAATAAGTGTCTGAGATAAGAATTTTAAGCTTCGGAAGATGAATTTGACTTCTTCCGAAGGTAAAATCTCTTAGACAGTTATGTATTTTGAAGACATGTTTTTCTTCCGAAGATAAAATTTTATCTTCCGAAGTATCAAAAATTTTCAAGAATCTAAGGAAAGTCTTCAAAAAGAATTTTACATCCAAAGAAAACATGAGCTTATGAAAGTGATGAACTAGACAACTTAGGACACACATATTTTAAGAAGAAATAATTAGAATTAGTTTTAATAAAAAGTCTACTCAAAGTTAATCATCCCAATAGCTGATATCAGATACTTAAATCTCTGTTCATCAAAAGCTTTTGTGAACAGATCAGCATATTGTTCATCTGTATGAACTTTGACTAGTTTAATTAATCCTTTTTCATAGTTATCTCTTATTAAATGATACCTGATGTTGATGTGTTTGGTCCTTGAGTGCTGCACAGGGTTCTCAGTGATAGAGATAGCACTATTGTTGTCTATGTGGATAGGAGTCTCTTTGAAGTTAAATCCATAGTCCAGCATCTGATTTTGAATCCAAAGCACTTGAGCACAGCAGCTTGCAGCAGCAATGTATTCAGCCTCAGCAGTTGATGCAGACACACAGGATTGTTTCTTGCATTGCCATGAGACCACCCTTCCACCAAGGAATTGACATCCCCCAGATGTAGACTTTGCAGTCATATTGCAACCACCATAATCACTATCTGTATAGGCATACAGATTGAAATTTGGATTCTTTGGATACCATAGACCAAGTGTTGAAGCACCTTTGAGGTATCTTAAAATCCTTTTCACAGTGATTAAGTGAGACATCTTAGGGTTGGCTTGATATCTTGCACAAATACATGTAGCAAACATGATATCAGGCCTGCTAGCTGTAAGATACATAAGAGACCCAATCATAGCCCTGTATAAATGTTCATCTACACACTCCCCCTCAAGATCTGGACCAAGGGAGTGGTTTCTGGCTATGGGTGTCTTAGCAATCTTACAATCAGTCATATTGAACCTCTTGAGTATGTCTTGAACATACTTTGACTGACTTATGAAGATGCCATCTTCAACCTGCTTCACTTGAATTCCCAGAAAGAAGTTGAGTTCTCCCATTGAACTCATCTCAAATCTGTCTTTCATCAGCTTCTCAAAGTCTTTGCAGAGCTTTGGATTAGTTGAACCAAAGATGATGTCATCCACATATACTTGAACCAGCAATAAGTCATTTCCCTGTCCTTTGATGAAGAGAGTTCCATCTATAGTACCTCTCCTGTATCCATGCTTACAAAGATACTCAGATAGTGTCTCATACCACTTCCTGGGTGCCTGATGCAGCCCATAAAGAGCTTTGTCAAGCTTGCAGACATAATCAGGATGATCAGGGTCTACAAAACCAGGTGGCTGTTTGACATAAACCTCCTCATCAATCACTCCATATAAGAAAGCACACTTTACATCAAGTTGGTAGACCTTGAAGTTCTTGGATGCAGCAAATGCCAGGAATATCCTAACAGCTTCTAGTCTTGCTACAGGAGCAAAGACATCAGTGTAGTCAATCCCTTCTTCTTGTGTGTATCCTTGAACAACTAGTCTTGCCTTGTTCTTGATGATGATTCCTCTATCATCCTTCTTGTTTCTAAAAACCCATTTGGTTCCAATGGTAGTCTTCCCATGAGGAAGAGGACAAAGGTTCCAAACTTTCTGCCTTTTGAATTGAAGCAGCTCTTGTTGCATAGCTTCAACCCAACTTCCATCCTTTAGAGCTTCATCAACTTTCTTGGGCTCTATCTGAGATAAGAAACAAGAGTGAAGACAAACATTTGCTTCATGGGTTTGTCCTCTTGTTCTTACCCCTGTGACAACATCTCCAATGATGTTTGTGGTGGGGTGAGACTTGTGGATCCTTAGCTGAGGGATCACAGCAAGTTGTTGAGAAAGATCCAAATTTGAGAAATTTAGATCTGGTCTTGAAGATTCACCCTCCACATTATCACACTTATCAAGATTGACTTGATCCAATGAGTGTGAAACATCATTGATGTTGTCATCTATGGTATGGTTATTAGCATCAAGAAATTCCTGATCACTATCACCATCACCATTGTTGTCTTCTACAAGTGAGGTGTCTTTATCTGGTTGAGAGGCCTCTGAGCTGGAATTTGAAGGCATGCCAGATGTATCAGCTGAATTTGTCATTGTTGTGCTGATAGAAACCTCATTTGCTGAAGTAGTTCCAACTGGAGCTGAAGATGTATGAGTTGAAGGTCTTCCTAGCTCAAATCTTGGATCAGGATCACCTGTATTTAGATTTTCTGCAGATCCTGAAACATGCTCACAAGATTTGTTAAAACAGTTGGTAACTAAATCAAGATCAAACAGCCAATCCGGACCAGAACCAGCCACACAAGGAGTGTGCTCATTGAAAGTCACATTGGCTGACTCCTCAACAATTCTAGTTCTGAGATTGTATACTCTATAAGCTTTAGCTTGAGAAGAGTATCCAATGAAATGTCCATCATCTGATTTCTCAGCAAACTTGGCAATTTGATCTTTGGTATTCAAGATGGTGCAGGGACATCCAAATGACCTGAGAAAACCAATGAAAGGTTTCCTCTTGTGCCAAAGTTCATAAGGAGTCTTACCATGTGTCTTAACTACTAAAACTCTGTTTTGCACATAGCAAGCAGTATTAACTGCCTCTGCCCAGAAGGTGATAGGCAGTTTAGAGTCAGACAACATAGTTCTTGCAGCTTCAATAAGTGTCCTGTTTCTCCTCTCAGCAACTCCGTTTTGCTGAGGAGTCCTGGGAGCACTATATTGTCTTGTAATACCTTTTTCATCACAAAATGTATCAAGGATTTGGTTCTTGAATTCAGTTCCTTGATCACATCTTATGGTTTTGACCTTGTGATCACATTGATTCTCAACTTTTAAGATGAAATTCTTCAGAATCTCAGGGGTTTCATCCTTAGTTCTAAGGAAGAAGACCCAAGTGAATCTTGTAAAATCATCTGTGATCACCAGACAGTAAGAGGTCCTTCCTAAACTCATTACACTGGTGGGGCCAAAGAGATCCATATGTAACAAGTGTAGGGGAGTAGTGATGGAGTTCTTTTCCTTAGGCTTGTGAGATACCTTGTGTTGCTTCCCTTTCAGGCATGCAACACAATGATCATCACTTGTAAACTCTTTCTTTGGCATTCCAGTTACCAGATCATGTTTAATTAATTTATTCATGTTCTTAAAGTTTACATGGCACATTCTTTTATGCCATAGGAAAGACTCATCACTATTTGCTTTAGATAGAAAGCATGAAACTTCTCCAGAGGGAGATGTTTCTTGCAAATCCATCTTGTACATGTTCCCTTTCCTGGGGGCTCTGAGCAGGATATGCTCATGAGGAATGACCACACCAGGCTTGAGAACAATGCACTCATGCTCAGTAAAGAGCATGTTATGACTCTGATCACAAAACCTTTTCAATGCTGAGCTTACCATTTGTGACCTTGCCCCTTCCAGAAATGTAACCACCTTCATCTCCTCCAAAAGCAACTGGTCCTCCATCAATTCTCTCAAAATTATGGAGTAGAGACCTATTGCCTGTCATGTGCCTGGAACAGCCACTGTCAATTATCCAGACATTCCTGTTTGTCTTGAGCTGTTCCTGCACAAAGAGAATGATTAGTTACATTTGGAAACCCAAGCCTTACTTGTCTTGGGCTCATTAATAGTAATAGAAGGTAATGCAACAGTAATAGATCCTATGGTTGTACTATGGGGATCTTCAGCTGTTGTTGATGGAGAAACTTCAGTCATTTGGTCTTTCTTAGACTTCCACACCACCTTTGGAGTCTTGGACTTGACCTTCAAAACCTTAGAAGCTTTTGGAACTTCACAAGTTTTGATGACTGATCCTTCGGAAGAATCTACAGTCACTGCAGCAGACTTCAGTGCTTCGGAAGAACTCCTTTCTTCCGAGACCAACTTTGCTTCCGAAGGTAATTTTCCATTTACCTTCTTCTTTGATTTGGAGCTTCCGAAGGAAACAGACTTTCCTTCCGAAGCTTGAGACTTCTTGAGACTCTTTGAAGTCTTTGTTTTAGTCATGTGGACAGTACTTTTAGGATTGTATGGGCAATCCTTAGCAATGTGAGAAGTACTTTCACACATAACACACAACATTTTCTTCTTCAAAGAAGTCTCCCTTTGAGAGCAAGACTGGCTTTGGTCACATCCCTTCTCCACCTTCATCTTGGTAGATGCTGAGACAGTTCCTTTGGGCTGTGAACTGTTCTTGGAGTTTGATGGTCCAGGCTGTGCAGCAGTGGTACACAGCAGCTCAGTCTTCTTCTTGGCACTGAGATGATTTGAACAAGAACCATGACTCTTAGCTGAGGAGTCTTGGTTGATGTCTTCAGTCCTTACTACTTTGAAACCTGCAGAGATAAAAACTTGTTTCTGCTTAGCATCAAAAGTAGCCTTGATTTCTTGAGCCTTCTTTGCTTTCTTTTGCTCTTCCTGATCAAGTTCTTTCTTTTGGACTTGGTCATCACAGTTGATTTCTTCTCCTCAGAAGGATAGTGGCCCTTGGAAGAATCCTCTTCTTCACTCTTCTCAGAGGAATTCTTCACTATCACTTCTTCATCATCCTCACTTACAGGATCTATGAGAGGAAGCTCATCTTCACAAGTTCCACACCTAGGAGATCTTACAGACAAGATTGTGTGTGGAGGAGCTATCTCATTTGATCCCAGTCCCTGTCTATTTTGATAACAAACCTTGTTGTGCAGGGATGAGGATATCATGTTCTTGAAGGTCTCTTCTTCAAGAACACTCTTCTCTGCCTTGGCTTTGCTGATCACAAGCTCAGCCTGGCACTCAGTTAACTTAGTGATGAGATCTTGGATCTGAGTTCTAAAATCTGTATGTTCATGTTTTAGTACTGAAATGGTTTTCTCCAAGTCCTCTATCTTTAACTTGTAATCATTTTCAGACTTTCTAAAATCAGATTTTAATATGTTTAATGACTCAAGATCAGATCTCATCTCTAGGTTGTAGGACCTGTATCTATTTACTTTAGCAATGCATTCAGGGGAGCAAAGATGTTCCAATACCTTGGCTTCATCATGGTCAGCCATCAGTGCTTGGTTTGGAGAAGCATCCTCCACCTGAAAACTCCAGTCAAAGCCTCCCTCTTCAACAGCAACAGCAGCATGTTGCTTTGTCTTCTCAGCCTGAGGAGCTTTGTCAGTAAAGTTTGGTCTGGGTTGTGTTTGGCCCCCATTTGCTTTAGGTGCCTTACACTCCCTAGCAAAGTGACCCATAAGGTTACAGTTGTAACACTTAACTTTGCTTTTATCCAGCCCAAACTTACTACTGGTAGCATTGCTTGGAAATCTTCTTCCTGTCCTCTTGTAGAACTTCTTGGCTCTGTGAGTGAGGAGAGCCATCTGCTGAACTATCTCCATGTATTCCAGGTCATCTGGATGGATACAGTCCAGGTCTTCAAGAGTGAAAAGATAATTCCCACAGCTTTCATCTGCAGACACAAAGGCTTGAGAAGAACTTGTCTCTTGGAATGGGCTTCCTTGAGTAAAGTTCTCCCTTGGTGTCTCCGGGAAGGTGATGAAAGGACCCTTTTGTGAGTTGTCAGGGTAGCATATGAGATGATGTTGGGGTTCTATGCTGTCCCTTTCAACCACATGAAGGGCTGAACCCATTTGATTGTTGGAGTTGCCAGATGAACCTTGCATGTTCATCTCCATCTGGTATCCACTGAGAATCCCATACAACTCTGTAAGAGTAAGAGTCTTAAGGTTCTCAGTCCTCTTGATCACCACACAATAGTGTGTCCATTGCCTAGGAAGTGAGGACATGAACTTCCTTACAATGTCCCTGTTCTCAAGAGGAACTCCTCCATCCACTAGGGTATCCACAATCTCAACATACCTGAAGTATTGTTGGGTCATGGTTTCACCTGCTTTGAAGGTGAAATTCTCAAACTGCTGCTTCAGAAGATCTTTCTTGTTCTCCTTGGCTTCAGAGGAGCCTTCATACATCAGCTTCAGTGCATCCCACAGCTGTTTGGCTGTCTTGCACTTCTTAAAACCTCTGTATACAGAGTTTGGGAGAGCAGTCTGAAGAGCAGTCATGGCCTTCCTGTCAATCTCTACTCTTTTTCTATCTTCATCTGAGTAGTTGGCCACATCTTTAGGAATCATACCAGCACCAGTAGCAGAGGGGGTGCTGGGTATGAAAGGTCCATTCTCAACAGATTCCCACATTCTTGAATCAAGAGACCTGATGAAGCCTTCCATCCTCATGCACCAGGTGTCAAAATCATCAAGAGTGATCAGTGGGGATTTGTTCATGGTTCCAGTCTCCATATCAGTCTTTGAGATGGAAGCCATTTGAAGAGTTTAGCTTTTGTGTGTGTGAGGGATCTTAAGATGGTTAGATCTTATATCAAGAGCCTGGAAAGCTCTGATACCAATTGCAGGACCGTTTAAGGGCTTAAACACAATTACAACACAACAACACAATGAGGAGATTAACTAAACTCTAATCAAACAGTGAACTGGGTAACCAAAGTGATACAAAGAACACAAGTAAAGCAAGAGACAGAACAAGAGAGTATGGGTTTCAAGGAGGCAGTATATTGCTTTCTCAAGTTCTTTTACAAGTGTTACAAAGCATAAAGAAAAGATACAAGAACTTGAAATACTTATACTACAACCTACAGCCGGCTATACTTTGAAAGCCAGCTGGATACAATTGACTAGACACTAACAAAATCAATTGTAGGATCAAAAGGCATATCTGCCTTTTGACCTTGTGACTATGACATGCCATAGCTCACATCCTTATACAATACAAAAAGGATAAAGTACATAAAGTGGAAAGTTGAAGACTCAAGACCTCAATGTACAGTTACCAAAAGCAAGGCCCTTTTCACCAACTCATGTAAGTTGGTGACTTTACAGAGATGCAGCGGAAAAGGTGCTTTATGGAACAGTACATCAGATAAAGCATGTGTACTAAAAGTCTTCGGAAGAAATCTGTCTTCATAGGTTGAAGCTTCGGAAGACTTTGTCTCTGAAGCTTCGGAAGACTTCATGTTTGGCTTCGGAAGATATTGGTCTTGGCTTCGGAAGATTTTACACTTAGAGTATTTTCTAATGCTTTGTGTAAAACTTCCGAAGCATTCTTCACTTCAGTACTTAGTGCATGTTGCTGAGACACTTAGGCTGTTTTGGGTTGCATCAGACTTCAGGAATCCTTACAGACTCCCATCGGCACAACACCGTTCAAACTAGTTTATGGGAAGTTGTGTCATCTACCTGTGGAACTAGAGCACAAGGCCTTTTGGGCACTTAAAGCAGCAAACCTGGACTAAGACCTTGCACGAAAGAATCGATTCCTACAAATTCACGAATTGGAGGAATTGAGGGAACAAGCGTACGAAAACGCTAGGGTTTACAAAGAAAAGACAAGAAAATTCGATGATGCTCGATTAAAGATCACAAAATGATTTCATGTGGGAGAACGTGTCTTACTGTATAACTCTCGTTTACGTTTATTTCCCGGAAAACTGAAATCACGTTGGTCTGGACCTTATACGATCAAAAACGTGTTTCTGAATGGTGCCATTAAAATTTATAACCACGCAGGTTTAAGTTTCAAAGTAAATGGTCATCGTTTGAAACCGTATAACGATGGACCAACTAAGATTCCTTCGGAGGAATTACACCTCCGCCCCGACGAAAACTAAGTGTGGGGAAGGGTCATGCCGAATACCCGAAACTTAAACACGGCACCTGTACATAAATTTTTCTTACTTTTTAACAATTTTTAGGACTTCACAAGCACAAGCACGGGGCCGTGCCTCATCAAGCACGCCCCCGTGTCTCTGACAAATGTTTTCCACGATCTCCGCTGACGACTCTGGAACGTTGCAGGTCGAATATAAGACGAATTCTGACAAGCACGGGGCCGTGCCTAGCCAAGCACGCCCCCTGTTCACTTTCCATGACCTGTGTATAAATACCACACTTGTTCCATTATTTCATCACACCCATTCCTGCTGAAAAACGTCTGAAAAAAATGAAAGAATCAAGTCACGGAAGTTCAAACTAGAATCCTGCGAAGAAACCGCGTTCTGAAACGCGAGAGCCAACGACTCAAGAATATTTCTTCAAGCTGCATGAACTAATCAAGCAACTGACTGAAATGAACTTCGTTGCATCCCAACGCTTAGCTGAACTTATCCAAAAAGTTCAACAAATGAGCGAGGAACTCATTTCCATTAATCGGCAGCTTGCGGAATTGAGCAACCGCACTTCTCACTATCCCATCCCAAACCTTCCACATGAAATGTGTGGAGGTTTCTTTTAGAAGCATTCCGTGGTGTGTTAAGTGCGCTGTTGCGCGTTAAAGAGTCTGGTTTTGCTGTTTCAGATTCTCGGCTTTTAACGTATCGTGTAACCATAGGACCTTAGGAAATGTAAATCTTCAATTTGGTTAGTGTTATTTAACTCTAGGACTAATTTCGTATCTTTTCTGATGATTTGAAAGTGATAAAACTTAACCGGGAAAATTACATAACGCGCGAAACTGAAAAGCGGAACAACAAAAACTGAAACCAAACAACAACACATGAACACGGACCCGTGCTTAAAGAGGCACACCCCCGTGTTCGACAAAAATTGACACAAGCTGACATACTTCAGCCTTTTGTCTTGTTCCTCTTCAATTTGCATGATAAATACCAACATCAATTGCCTGCAAAGTCGTATCCACCTTCAATTTCATCTTGTTTTCCATTTTTCTTTCATCTTTTCAAGAGTTCTTTCAAGAGTATTTGATCAAGAGGTTAGTATGCTAATTCCTATGATTATGAAAGTCATTTACATGTAGTTAGGTGATTAGGTCTCTAAACAACCGAAATCCTAGCAATTATGTGTAAACACTTTTTCTTAAACGTGTTATGGAATGATGAATGCTTTTAACCTACTTGTTCATGTTTATTCTTGTAGTAGATTAGTGTTAATTAGTATGTTTAGTTAGATATAAGTATGTTTAGTTAGTTAATTAGTTTGTTTTCTTTTATTGTTAACAAGACTATCTTCATAATTCGTGGTGAAATCTTTGTTAATCATGTTCAAGTTACAAGAATTCTCAAGTGGTGTAACACAAAATATATTTTTGGGTATCTTGAATTATTAACAAATGATTAAAATGTTAAACGTATAATCTTTGATTTTTAAAGCAAGAAAATGTTAAACCTATGCTAAATCAACGATTTACAAACAAAACCACACGTGCTCGAGTCAAGATTTCATGCCTAAACATGTTAACCGCACCCCCACGTTTTACAAAGCGCACCCCCATGTTCAAAAATTTTTCCTTGGATGATAAAGTTTTAACTATTTTTGAACATGAATTGAATCATTATGATGTTATGTCTTGAAAAAACACATGGTTTTCACTAACATCATGAAACTGCTCAAGTGTGACATCCGTCACCTTAAGGTCCGTCAATTAACGTGATTTTCCGTTAACCATTCTTTGATCGATTATTCCTCATCCTTATTTAACTCTTTATGTGGATATCATGTGTGCTTTATCATCGTTGTGCGTGTCCATTTGTTATAACCATACGTTAACCTTAAAAACTTTTAAAACTTTCATCTTCGAAACCGCCAAATATATCATTTTTATATATATTAAACGTCACCAAATAAAACCATTTTTTAAGTCATAATATCATTAAATGCACTTTTACAATTAATATAAAACATCTAATAAAGTCGTTTTTTCAACCGAACCAAATTTGGGAAAACTCGGGGGTTAAGTGCAGGGACAAAACTTGTAATTTTGCAAACTTGGGCTGGGTATATAAACCCCATTACCGGCCCTAAATCACCATTTTCATCATCTTCTTCATCTTCATCCTCTCTACACACACATCTTCTTCATTCTAGCACCAAAACCGACCCGCTTAGGCTCGTTTTCGTCGTCTAGACTTCATCTACAGCCTAGTTCACTCATTTCTAGCAGGTAGACGACTTTGGTTGTCTCTTTTCTTGCCTTTTCACGGCTGTCCAAAACTAGGGTTTCGGGTGTTCGCGTTCAACCCGAACACACAAGGTCGTATGGGTGCGTGTGAGGTCTTTCTGCTTGTGTTTCATGTTTGTGTATGTTTGTTGAGTGTTTCTGGAAGTCCTTGTGGTGTAAAACTCGCGTTTAGAGCAGCTCGGGGGCTGCTCAGCCCGACCACAGTCGCAATTCTGCTGTCCAGGCGACTGGGTCTGCCATGCGATTGAGCCGTGCGACTGAGTGAGTCGTGCGACTGAACCATGCGTCTGAGTCAATCGCGCGACTGAGTTGTGCGACTGGGCATGTCGTGCGACTGAGTCGTGCGACTGCGTGTTTGTATGCGATTGAGTCATGCGTGCGAATGAGTGTATGCGATTGAGTCATGCGTATGATTGTGTGCGATTGAGTCATGACCGACTGATTGATTGTGCGTGCGATTGAGTCAGGTGACCGAATGAAGGTTCAATCGTACGAAAGTAGCTAATTCGCACGATTGAAGGTTGATTCATGCGTATGGAGGTTGAGTCGTGCGATTGGGTGTTGTGTGGTACGAATGAATGCCAGACATACGAATGAAGGCTCAATCGTACGAATGAAGCTGATTCGCACGATTGAGGGTTTATTCGTGCGTATGGAGGTTGAGTCGTGCGTCTGGTCTTGTCGTGCGACTGTAACTGTTGTGTTTGATTTCCTTCCTGTGTGTGGTGTGAGTATGACGTGTGATGTTGAGGTAACATTAACACAGTAGCCATTGTTCGGACACAAATATTAAAGTCAACGCTAAAAAGGGCACAAATACTATTCTAAACAAATTAAACTAACGCTTTACAATTATCAACCGACTTATAACTATTGACACTTATTCAATACTTCTTCAATAACAATGAAACTTTTACTCAAACATCATCGACAATGGCGACAATGTCTTGTACTTGGATCTACATAAGGTCTAGTACGTGTGTCTGTTTGTGTGAGTTACACGCGACCCAGCCGATACAACCCGAACCGACCGAACATTATTACGCGCTTATTTCATATCATTAATGCTTATCAATAACTGTCAATAGGTGTTTGACTGTTCATTGCATTCAACATTTGGATTACATCGATTTTACATACTTACCACTTAACAAGTGAGTTTCGTGGCCCCTTTTTACATTTATACAATATTTCAATCATTTACAACTTGGGGGAAAAGTATGCTTACTCATTTTCAATGCTGTACAACTTACTTACATTTTACATACAAGGAATGAACTTGATACTGTGTTGCAAGTACTTATCTGATACATGCTTGGGTCTGTTGTGTGGTTCTATCTTTGCAACTATTTAATTCCACTGTGGGAACCGACGGTTAGGTATTGGTAGTACTACTGGGTTGACACCCCCACCCTCGTTCGATGGTATACTAGTTGGTACCATCAGTGGCCCCAGGAACGGGCCCTTGGGTGAATATATGCCGACAATTTCTTTGTGTACGTCGCTAGGTTTAGTTGCAAAGCTCATGTCATGTGATTTTACTTGTGTATATAACTGTATTCACGGTATTCCATTACGCTTACTTTATACAGCATCACTTACATTTTTATTACTTAAACCTGCGAGCTCACCAACAATTATGTTGACCTTTTTGAGCATATCTTTTCAGGTGATCATGCAAGTCCAGGAATCTAGGTGTGCTGCCTTAGTGGAGACCCTAGGATGCATTTTTGGGACTTAACATATTTTGACAAACAATCTTTTTGAACAATGTTGATATGTGTAAACAATTACAATCTTTTGAAACTTGTTCCCGGGTTGTGGGAATTTACATTACAATTTCAACTTTATGTGGTTATGTGAATCATTATCATGTTTATGCTTGGCTATGTTGTCGTGAACATTGACTAAACACGACACAAGTCCCCTTGTTGTCAGGTGTCGTCATGAAGCGCTTGTCATCATTTATTATATTGCATCTCTATCGCTTACCATGTGTTATGACGATCCCGGTCTCGTTACATCCCCGTGTTTCCGCTTTTAGTGGGGGTGTGACAGATTGGTATCAGAGCCATTGGTTATAGAGAATTAGGCAATACGCTTGACCTAGACTATAACCTAGGAACCTTCATGTAGATTTGCATGCTAGGATTCTGTATGCATATTATATCTCGTGTATGTGTTCCTCGTTGCTTGATTTGTTCATCTATTTGTTATGTGATCTTTCCGCCCTATGAGAGAGCCCTTGTGCTCACTCTTTTATGGGATGCTTCTATTGGATCTTCCGTTCCCTCTGCGCGCCGAGTTGGTTTATCAAATTCCGGGTATTAAACCAGAAGAGATCTTCACAGATCATGCTATTGCGCTTGACCTTGGACATTGAGATTAACCCTGAGGAGGTTATGTCTAAAACCTCGAAAGAGGAGGAAATAGACAACCTCCACTAGACTAAACGTGATTGTATACATGGATTTACAACTGTTGTGATGGATTATTATTGAGACATTACCTATTCATGGTGTGAGAACTACACGAATTGCATGCGATGTGTGATGACAATAAGTGTGATATTGACATGGAATACTGGACTTGATGAGTGTTATGGATATACACTTTGAAATGATTTAAGCTTATGTGTTTACTTTTCTATGATTAGAAAATGCCGCCTCGAAGAGTTACCCGCAGCAATAGTGGCGGGAGTGAAGCCCCAAGGGGCAGAGGCAGAGGCAGAGGCAGGGCACCGAGAACAAATGATGCTCCTGCCAGTAACAGTCAGGGAACAAGGAACGCCGACATGGCAGCCCTGATCGCTCAACAATTGGCCACACTGATTCCTACTATCGTGGCCCAAGTGAGCGACGCACTCCAGCAACACCACCCTCACGAGGATGGTAGCAACGATGATGGAGACAATGGACAAAGAGCCCATGGTGGGATCGAAACTGAGGTGGGAAACGGAAACCCGACCGGAAACGAAAGCAACCAGGAGACCGGAAATAGTGGTGCTGCCGGTATTGAGACTGGGGTTGTTAATGCACGTCGGGGGTGTTCATACAAGGAGTTTGTGGCTTGCAAACCAAGGGAATTTGATGGGAAAGGTGGGGCGATAGCCCTAACCAGGTGGCTAGAAAAGATGGAGGCAGTGATTGATATTAGTGAGTGCCTCGACAGTCAAAGGATCAAGTATGCCACGTGTTCACTACAGGGTAAGGCCCTAACCTGGTGGAACACCCAGGTTCAAGCTAGAGGAAGAGAATCTGTGATGCAGATGTCATGGGATGAGTTCAAGGCTTTGATCACCGAGGAATACTGCCCCCTCAACGAGATGCAGAAATTAGAGCATGAGTTCTGGAATCATGCTATGGTGGGGGCAGGGCATGCAGCTTATACTGACCGTTTTCATGAGCTGGCAAGGTTGGTTCCGCATCTGGTCACGCCGGAATCAAAGAGGATTGAGAGGTACATTTGGGGACTTGCGCCTCAAATTAGGGTGATGGTTACAGCAGCCGCTCCTCCTACTATTCAGAGCGCAATTCTGAAAGCTGACGCTTTGACTGATGAGATGGTAAGAACAGGAGTTTTGGGCAGGGGAGCAGAGAAGAGAAAAGATGTTGGGGAATCGAGCCGGTCGAGTGCCGGAAAGTTTGATAAGAGGGTCAAGACGACCAGGAATTTTATGGCCGTGTCTCAGGCCAAGAGAGAGTATGTGGGGCCGCACCCCAAATGTGACAGGTGCAATTATCATCATCCCCCAGGAGTGCAATGCCGGGTGTGCGCGAACTGTAGGCGCCCAGGGCATTTGGCGAGAGACTGTAGAACTGCGCCGAATCTTGTGGCACCCGTCAACACGGTTAACCCCGTCGGGAATGCAAGGGCTTGTTATGAATGTGGGAGCCCCGATCATTACAGGAACATGTGCCCCAGGCTGAATCGGGCACCGGGTCAACAAGGAAACAACCAGCAGCAAGTGATGGCTATAGCTGGGAATCAAGGCCCGACTACTCAAGGGAATGCAGCTCGGGGACGTGCATTCGTCATTGGAGCCAACGATTCTCGTCAGGATCCGAATGTTGTCACGGGTACGCACTTACTCAATCATCACTTCGCATCTATATTATTTGATACTGGAGCAGAAAATAGCTTTATATCTGTTGAGTTTGTGCAATTGCTTGATTTGAGTCCTAGTAGGCTAGAAACTAGCTACTCTTTAGAGATGGCCAATGGTAGAGTTGTTTAGGCCGATGAGATTATTAGGAAGTGCTCGTTAACATTGGAGGACCATGCCTTCGATATAGACTTGATACCCTTCGAGTTAGGAAGCTTTGATGTGATTGTGGGTATGGATTGGTTGTCGCAAAATGGAGCAGAGATTGTCTGTCGGGACAAAGTGGTACGAATCCCTACGCCAAACGGGGAGTACTCATGGTTCAGGGAGAAAGACCGGGAAGGAACTTAAAGCTTATTTCCTGCATGAAAGCACGCCAGAGTCTACGAAAGCAGTGCTACGCCTTTCTGGCTCATGTGGTTGAAAAGAAAGACGAAGAAAGGAAACTAGTAGATATTCCAGTGGTACGGGATTACCCAGATGTATTTCCAGATGACTTGTCTGGTTTGCCTCCTCCACGACAGGTGGAATTCCGTATTGAGTTGGTTCCTGGAGCTACACCGGTAGCAAAGACGCCATATCGACTAGCGCCATCTGAGATGCAAGAGTTGTCTAGTCAGTTACAGGAACTACAGGAGAAGGGTTTTATTCGACCGAGTGATTCACCGTGGGAAGCACCGGTACTATTTGTCAAAAAGAAGGATGGATCGTTCCGCATGTGCATCGATTACCGTGAACTGAACAAGTTAACTGTGAAGAATCGATATCCTCTCCCCAGGATCGACGACCTGTTTGACCAGCTACAAGGAGCTTCGTATTTCTCAAAGATCAATCTTCGTTCTGGTTATCATCAGCTAAGGGTTTTCGAGGACGACATACCGAAGACTGCGTTTAGGACTCGTTATGGGCACTATGAGTTCTTGGTCATGCCGTTTGGGCTGACTAACGCACCAGCAGTGTGTATAGATCTAATGAATCGGGTGTGCAAACCTTACTTGGATAAGTTCGTGATCGTGTTCATAGACGATATACTTATCTACTCCCAATCGAAAGGGGATCACGACGAACACCTTCGGGCAATTCTGGAGCTGCTACGAGAAGAGAAACTTTTCGCCAAATTTTCAAAGTGTGAATTTTGGTTGCGGGAAGTGAAGTTTTTGGGTCATGTGGTTAATGAGGACGGGATTCATGTAGATCCCGGCAAGATCAAAGCGGTGAAGAAATGGGAGACGCCCTAGACGCCATCAGAGATACGACAATTTTTAGGATTGGCCGGTTATTATCGTCGCTTGATCGCGAATTTTTCAAAGATCGCGCAACCATTAACCCTACTTACTCAGAAAGACAAGAAGTTTGATTGGGGACATGCACAAGAACAAGCGTTTCAAACGTTGAAAGAGAAACTGTGCAACGCGCCTATATTGTCTCTCCCAGACGGAACTGATGATTTTGTGGTATAAGGCGATGCTTCACATCAAGGTTTGGGATGTGTGCTAATGCAGAAGGATAAGGTGATTGCCTACGCTTCGCGACAGCTTAAAGTGCACGAAAAGAACTACACCACTCATGATCTTGAGTTGGGCGCTGTAGTATTTGCACTCAAGATTTGGAGGCATTACCTGTATGGAACCAAATGCATCATCTTCACTGATCATAAGAGCCTCCAACATATTCTGGATCAGAAGGAACTTAACATGCGCCAACGACGTTGGGTAGAGCTTCTTAGTGACTACGATTGTGAAATCCGGTATCATCCGGGGAAAGCTAACATGGTGGTTGAAGCCTTAAGCCATAAAGAACGTGTGAAACCACTACGTGCACGAGCGTTGGGATTGACCATTCAAACGAACTTGAAAGCTCAGATCTAAATTGCACAAAGTGAGGCATTGAAAGAAGAAAACCTTGCGGGAGAAGAATTCCGAGGGTTAGATAAAAAGATGATCCGCAAGGATGACGGTATCCAGTACTTCATGGATCGCATATGGGTACCCAAATGGGGAGGTGTACGTACCTTAGTCATGGATGAAGCCCACAAGACGCGATATTCTATTCATCCTGGTGCAGACAAGATGTATCATGATCTCAAGGATCTGTACTGGTGGCCAGGCATGAAGAAAGACATTGCTTTATACGTCAGCAGATGCTTGACGTGTTCAAAAGTTAAAGCTGAACATCAACCTGAGATACGGGATTATTACAACAACCTGAGATACCCGAGTGGAAATGGGAGAACATAACTATGGATTTCATTACCAAACTCCCTAGAACAAGCAGCTGTCATGACTCGATATGGGTCATTGTTGATCGAATGACGAAATCAGCACATTTCTTACCTATCCGAGAAGATTACAAGATGGATAAGTTGGCGAGATTGTACATCAAAGAGGTCGTGACACGGCACGGGGTGCTGGTGTCAATCATATCCGACCGTGATAGCCGATTCACTTCATGATTTTGGCAGACACTACAGAAAGCGATGGGCACCCGATTAGACATGAGTACCGCCTATCACCCTCAGACAGACGGCCAAAGTGAACGAACTATACAGACGTTAGAAGACATGTTGAGAGCGTGTGTAATCGATTTTGGTGGAAGCTGGGATGCTCATCTGCCGTTGATTGAGTTCTCTTACAATAACAGCTACCATACAAGCATTGGGTGTGCGCCGTTCGAAGCGTTGTATGGAAGGAAATGCAGATCTCCCGTTTGTTGGGCCGAAATTGGTGAAAGTCAGCTATCAGGCCCAGAGATCATTCAAGAAACAACTGACAAGATTTTTCAAATCAAATACCGACTTAAAGCCGCAAGAGATCGTCAAAAGAGCTATGCCGACAATCGTCGGAAGCCTCTAGAATTCAACGTTGGGGATCGAGTCTTACTCAAGGTCTCCCGTTGGAAAGGAGTTGTTCGATTTGGAAAGAAAGGGAAGTTAGCCCCAAGATACGTTGGACCATTCGAGATCACTGAAAGAATCGGTCTAGTGGCTTACCGATTAAGGTTGCCACAAGAACTCAGCGGTGTGCACGATACTTTTCACGTGTTAACCCTTAAGAAGTGTTTGGCCGACGAATCCCTTCACGTGCCAATCGAGGAAATCAAGATTGACGAAAAGCTTCATTTTGTTGAGGAACCCATTGAGATCATGGATCGAAAGGTCAAGCAACTGAAGCGCAGTAGGATACATATGGTTCGCGTAAGGTGGAATTCAAAACGAGGGCCAGAGTTTACATGGGAACGAGAAGATCAGATGAAACTCAAATATCCACATCTTTTCTAGGATGACACTCTTGGACCTAACTCCACCAGCTGAATTTCGGACGAAATTCTCTCAACTGGGGGACTGTGACATCCGTCACCTTAGGTCCGTCAATTAACGTGATTTTCCTGTTAACCATTCTTTAATCTATTATTCCCATCCTTTTTTAACTCTTTATGTGGATATCATGTGTGCTTTATCATCGTTGTGCGTGTCCATTTGTTTTAACCATACGTTAACCTTAAAAACTTTTAAAACTTTCATCTTCGAAACCGCCAAATATATCATTTTTATATATATTAAACGTCACCAAATAAAACCATTTCTTAAGTCATAATATCATTAAATGCACTTTTACAATTAATATAAAACCATCTAATAAAGTCGTTTTTTCAACCGAACCAAATTTGGGAAAACTCGGGGGTTAAGTGCAGGGACTAAACTTGTAATTTGCAAACTTGGGCTGGATATAAACCCCATTACCAGCCCTAAATCACCATTTTCATCATCTTCTTCATCTCATCCTCTCTACACACACATCTTCTTCATTCTAGCACCAAAACCAACCCGCTTAGGCTCGTTTCGTCGTCTAGACCTCATCTACAGCCTAGTTCCTCATTTCTAGCAGGTAGAAGACTTTGGTGTCTCTCTTTTCTTGCCTTTTCACGGCTGTCCAAAACTAGGGTTTCGGGTGTTCGCGTTCAACCCGAACACACAAGGTCGTATGGGTGCGTGTGAGGTCTTTCTGCTTGTGTTTCATGTTTGTGTATGTTTGTGAGTGTTTCTGGAAGTCCTTGTGGTGTAAAACCTCGCGTTTAGAGCAGCTCGGGGGCTGCTCAGCCCGACCACAGTCGCGATTCTGCTGTCCAGGCGACTGGGTCTGTCATGCGATTGAGCCGTGCGACTAAGTGAGTCGTGCGACTGAACCATGCGTCTGAGTCAATCGCGCGACTGAGTTGTGCGACTGGGCATGTCGTGCGACTGAGTCGTGCGACTGCGTGTTTGTATGCGATTGAGTCATGGGTGCGAATGAGTGTATGCGATTGGAGTCATGCGTATGAATGATTGTGTGCGATTGAGTCAGGTGACCGACTGAGTGTATGCGATTGTGCGTGATTCGCACGCCTGGAGTCCAATGCACGAATGAAGGTTCAATCGTACGAAAGTAGCTAATTCGCACGATTGAAGTTGATTCGTGCGTATGGAGGTTGAGTCGTGCGATTGGGTGTTGTGTGGATACGACTGAATGCTCAATCGTACGAATGAAGCTGATTCGCACGATTGAGGGTTGATTCGTGCGTATGGAGGTTGAGTCGTGCGTCTGGTCTTGTCGTGCGACTGTAACTGTTGTGTTTGATTTCCTTCCTGTGCGTGGTGTGAGTATGATGTGTGATGTTGAGGTAACATTAACACAGTAGCGATTGTTCGGCCACAAATATTAAAGTCAACGCTAAAAAAGGGCACAAATACTATTCTAAACAAATTAAACTAACGCTTTACAATTATCAACCGACTTATAACTATTGACACTTTTTCAATACTTCTTCAATAACAATGAAACTTTTACTCAACAATCATCGACAATGGCGACAATGTCTTGTACTTGGATCTACATAAGGTCTAGTACGTGTGTCTGTTTGTGTGAGTTACACGCGACCCAGCCGATACTACCCGAACCGACCGAACATTATTACGCGCTTATTTCATATCATTAATGCTTATCAATAACTGTCAATAGGTGTTTGACTGTTCATTGCATTCAACATTTGGATTACATCGATCTTACATACTTACCACTTAACAAGTGAGTTTCGTGTCCCTTTTTACATTTATACAATATTTCAATCATTTACAACTTGGGGGGAAAAGTATGCTTACTCATTTTCAATGCTATACAACTTACTTACATTTTACATACAAGGAATCAACGTGATACTGTGTTGCAAGTACTTATCTGATACATGCTTAGGTCTGCTGTGTGGTTCTATCTTTGCAACTATTTAATTCCAGTGTGGGAACCGACGGTTAGGTATTGGTAGTACTACTGGGTTGACACCCCCACCCTCATTCGATGGTATACTAGTTGGTACCATCAGTGGCCCCAGGAACGGGCCCTTGGGTGAATATATTCCGACAATTTCTTTGTGTACGTCGCTAGGTTTGGTTGCAAAGCTCATGTCATGTGATTTTACTTGTGTATATAACTGTATTCACGGTATTCCATTACGCTTACTTTATACAGCATCACTTACATTTTTATTACTTAAACCTGCGAGCTCACCAACAATTATGTTGACCTTTTTGAGCATATCTTTTCAGGTGATCATGCAAGTCCAGGAATCTAGGTGTGCTGCCTTAGTGGAGACCCTAGGATGCATTTTCGGGACTTAACATATTTTGACAAACAATCTTTTTGAACAATGTTGATATGTGTAAACAATTACAATCTTTTGAAACTTGTTCCCGGGTTGTGGGAATTTACATTACAATTTCATCTTTATGTGGTTATGTGAATCATTATCATGTTTATGCTTGGCTATGTTGTCGTGAACATTGACTAAACACGACACAAGTCCCCTTGTTGTCGGGTGTCGTCATGACACGCTTGTCATCATTTATTATATTGCATCTCTATCGCTTACCATGTGTTATGACGATCCCGGTCTCGTTACATCCCCGTGTTTCCGCTTTAGCGGGGGTGTGGAACATCAGAAATTCATCTTGTCTAGATTACTTATTTTTTAAAATTTCAGGATCATGGATCATCCCTATGTACATTTTGAAGGGAGCCGCGAGAGATGGTGTCGTGATAGACTTCAAAGACTGCTACAAAGGGTCGAAAGATCCCACTTACAGCAGATAGAGAAGAAACACCAGCGGCAGTCGGACAGCTAGAAAGATATAATAATTTATTAGTGTTTAGTGGAAGCGTTTATTCTCATAAAATTGACCTTCCGTTTATAAACTAACTCTTGAATTTTTAGCATCTTTCAAATTTAGCATGAAAGACTCTGACCCTTAGGATGATAGTGCAGTTTAATTCAGACTAGCTGGGCATTGGCATAAAACATCCATTGCCTTGTTCGGTGTCTATATCGGAAAATATACGGAACAAGAAATGGAGGAGGAGGCGATATCTGGAATGCCGGCGTACCATACATTCCCGGACGAGGAAAGTAAAGACGCGGAAAGTGGTGCTATGAGGAAAGCATTTTGGGAGCGAATTGGAACCGGAGGGTTCAACTCGAGTAAAACAAAAAGCAGTCAGATACAAGACCCGCTGCTGCGATACATTCATCGGTTATTTAGTCATTCCATAACAGCTCGTGGTCAAGCGAGGGAGTTGTTAATTGAGGGACTTGGGATTGTTTATTATATGTATGGTTAATCAGTTTGCAATGTAATATTGGGTATTTGTTTTGTAATCTTTTGCCAGGAATGCGATTGCAGGTGCTCCAACACCCATGTTTGGAGGGAAGCTGGATTTTGAACTTATACGAAAGCTATGGTTATAACATTGAGGGAACCGTAAGAGTGAAGTGATGCCGGGACTGTTAGACTTGAGCATTTGTACAAGTATGTACATGGTGACAAGCCTACCAAATGGGCAGCCGAGATTCATGGATAAGAAGGGACAAATATGGGATCCGGCGGATCCCGAAGAAATAATCATGGACCTCGACATGCCGATACAGCCGGAAGGAGCCGGAGCTGGATCTTCAAGTTCATGTACAAGGGAATTCCCGACCATGTTAGACCTTTATGAGTCAATCCAAACCACCAGCGACCACGCAACGCGATCATTTGAATATGCCCAACGAGCCTTCAACCGAGTCGAAAATCTACATTCCCGAGTCGATGACCTGAGCAATGATGTCACGTACATCAGAAACCGAATGTACCACGAGTGGGGGATATCCCACCACAAATCCCTTGAATACCGTATCAATTTCGGGGCCCTGGCACAGTTGTTTCGTGCCAATCTATCTTTTAATTTATGTCGTTTTGTTTTTATTTTGTGTGTTTAGGATTTTAATGCTTTCAATAAATTGGTGACATTTAGGTGATACCGATGATTATAACAACGCGAGGGCAACCAAACACAAGTGAAAAATTCATCATTTTTAGGGGAGTTATTTCATTACCCTTTCTTGATCTTGAATATGTTAATCACATTGAGGACAATGTGAATTTTAAGTGTGGGGATGGGAGTAATGCATTTGACTTTGCTAAAAGGGTCCAAATTTAAAACTTTTAAGAAAAAATCACTTACCAAGTAATTTTTGTGACAAGAAACCAAAAATTTAATATAATTTTTGATAAACCAAATTATAAATATATGTTTTCGGAAAATAAAGAAGTAAATTCATGACATCCAAATAAAATTGAAAATGTTTTTTGTGATATTTTGATCTTGAATATGTTAATCACATTGAGGACAATGTGAATTTTAAGTGTGGGATGGGAGTAATGCATTTGACTTTGCTAAAAGGGTCCAAATTTAAAACTTTTAAGAAAAAATCACTTACCAAGTAATTTTTTGTGACAAAAACCAAAATTTAATATAATTTTTGATAAACCAAATTATAAATATATGTTTTCGGAAAATAAAGAAGTAAATTCATGACATCCAAATAAAATTGAAAATGTTTTTTGTGATATCCTTAAAAGCAATAATATAGTAAAATATTTAATCATGTAAAATGAAACACTTTTACCCAATTCCATCCGTATGTGAGTTTATTTTTGAGCCTTAAACAAGCTTTTGCAAATTGCAATTCTACTTTCATTCTGGATTTAATTGAGGGTGTCATATGATACGTGTGATTAGAACTTGCTTTGGGTATACATTTCAAGACTTTAATTAGTATTTGTTGCATAAAAATAAGGTAGGCACTAGGAAACCTTAACCATTCGAGCCCCAACCATTGTCATTAATTTTCTTTATCCGAACGTCAACCCTAGTTAGCCCCGTTAGCTTAAACGTTTTTATCTTTCAATCACCGAGTCACCAAGTCACTTAACCAAAAAACCTTCAACAAAACCCGTTTTCGTTAAAGACACATTTTTGGCTTATAAAAAAATTAAAAAATAAAAAATAAAAAAATTTGGTCTTTTACCGGCAGACCTTAAAGAACTGGAATGCATTCTTTTGATTTCAATTTGCTTTGTTGCCTTCATCACGCAAAACCGGGACTTCCCTGGAAATCCGCGAACAAATTTTCAATCTCACGTTTGACGCAAGAAAGAAATGGCGCAAAAAGGAACAAGTTCCGCCATTTTGTGGGATTTCAAAAAGTGCTATAAAGAGACGGGCAAAAAGATATGAAAGATGCCCGAATTGTGGAAATTGGTCCCATAATGGAAAATGGAAAAAGAATCAAACTGAATCTCAATACGAATACACAGAACTAATCTGATTGGATGCTATTAGGCTTCAAGCCGAACGATCCTTGAGAAAGGAAAGTTTTGTGTATTTTCCGGTAAAAGATGAAATACGGTTCTTGAAAGCAAAATACGGTCTTGACAATCTGACCTTAAATGAGTCCTCAAGCTAGCATATCCCTTCTAGCTTGAAGTATTGTATAGGGAACCTTTATTGCTTTCCTTGTAGTTTATGTTAGAAAAATAAGCCAAGACCGTCGTCTATAGCAATTAGCCACTTTTTCCAAATATTCCATACCCGAGCCCGAGCCAAGTTACAACCCATCAAAGACCTAATGATTTATGCAAGTAAATATCTAAGTAGGTGGAGATTTGATCCCTTAACAAGCATATGATTTCACACGTATTCATACTAGGCAATTGAGTGTATTAGTCATACTTAATCCTGATTATGACTCCATATATTTAGCCGAGTGTGAGTGCATCTTGTGAGAAGTGTGGATTTTTACATGGTAATAATCTTTACTAACCAACCTATTGCATGCTAGGATATCATTTTACATGTGCTTAGAATATTTATATTTGGTTGAAAATAATGTTTACTTGCGTATTTCTCGAAAGACATATTTATAATTTGATTTATTTGGTTTTTGGTGGAATTGTCATTTTAAGTGATTTTTGCTTGAGGGCAAGCAAAGTTTAAGTGTGGGGATGTTTGATGTGCTCCAAATTATACATAAAAATCCTATCAAAAGCACATCAATTATTCCTTAATATCTTCCTTAAAATGATGAAAATGTACTTAAAAGTGTTAAATTGTGTTTTCAGGTGTTTAAAAGGGCAAGATGGACAAAAGGAGCATATTTAACAAGAAATTGAAGTGATCCGAGCTTTGGAGTCCAAGCATGGGGTCGTGCCTCATTAAGCACGCCCCCATGCCTTGCCAGAAACACACCCCCGTGCTAAATTAACACACCCCCGTGCTTGGACATCTGACAAGGACAAAAGTACTGTCCCCTAAAAGTAGACACGGGGCCGTGCCCCACCTCCAACACGGGGTCGTTCCCCATTTAGCACGGGGTCGTGCCTGACACAACCTGCATGTACGAGCCGACCAACTTTCGTAAGCATTGTACTAGCATGGGGCCATGCATAAACACTCCGGAAAGCCTATAAATAGAAGCCTAAGTTCATCATTTTTGGCAAGCTTTGGTGGGAGAGTTACTCTGCATAATTCTCTCGGGAATCAAAACTTCAAGATCATTTGGAGGCTCGGGAGGTGCATACAACACTTGGGAGAAGCTTGGGATCGTCTAAACGTCATCCATTGTGGATCATCGGTTTGATTGTTCCATTTCACTGATGATTACATATCTATCTTCTTTGTTATCTATTGTTATGTTCAAGCTCATTATGAGCTAAACTCTATTTATCATCCTAATCATATGAAACTTATGTAATTTGTGATGAACTAATGGTGTGATAAATATTATGTTAATGTTATGGTGGTCTTGGGAAAACTATTGATGGGTAGCATCTATATTTGAACGGGAAGTTATAACTTTATGGTTTGTGATTGTGATTGTCATATCACTTTAAATTTCTAATCATTTTCGGGTTCCCTTTTATTAGTTTGAGAAATCTTCAGTAATTGTTATGGTTTTCTAAAATTAATGGTATGTTAGGAAGGAACCTGATCAACTCTCTTTTTAACATTAAGTTATGTTTTCAGAAATTGTATGTCAAATAGGTCACAAAAGATTTACCTACATTACTAGGGCTTTGATCTGAGCAGTAAACTCAGCCTGACAGGATCAAGTTACCACGACAGCAGGATAGACGAGAAATCGCGCCAGCTTATCTTTATAAACATTAACATAATTACATTAATCCATATCTTTAAATCACACCACCAATTCATTACGATTACATAAGTGGAGTCTAATTAGGATGATAACTTTTATTCCCTGGTTTTAAATCCAAACGCTTCAAATCTTAGTTTACTTTCTTTCTATTATTGTTTATTTTTAAACCCTAAAAATATTTCCAAATGCAAATTATCACTTTATTTAACAAAAACCAAATTTGATAGTCAAACATCAAGATTGTTGAGTAGGCTAGGTGTGTCCACGGATTGATACTCGGTTCTTACCAACACTATATTACCACACGACAGGTACACTGCCTTTTGTGTGTGTCGTTTAGTATTAGTAATAACCAATTAAAACTGAATCTGTGCAATAAATCTTTATCAAAATATATATACTATCTGCACCCATCAACTACCATAGGAACCAAATGGGTTTTCAGGAATAAGAAGGATGATAGAAGACTTGTCATCAAGAACAAGCCAAGACTAGTTGTTCAAGGGTAAACTCAAGAAGAAGGAATTGACTACATAGATGTTTTTGCTCCTGTAGCAAAACTTGAAGCAGTTAGATGTTCCTAGCTTTTGCTGCATCCAAGAACTTCAAGGTCTACCAACTTGATGTCAAGTGTGCTTTTCTCTATGGGGTGATCGATGAAGAGGTGTATGTCAAACAACTACCTGGGTTTGTAGATCCTGATTATCCTGATTATGTCTGTAGGCTTGATAAAGCTCTTTATGCGTTGCACCAAGCACCAAGGAAGTGGTATGAGACTCTATCTCAGTATCTCTATCAGCATGGCTACAAAAGGGTACTATAGATGGAACTCTCTTCATCAAAGGAACAGGAAATGACATAATGCTAGTTCAAGTATATGTAGATGACATTATCTTTGGGTCAACTAATTCAAAGCTTTGCAAAGGCTTTGAGAAGCAGATGAAGGACAGGTTTGAAATGAGTGCCGTGGGGGAACTCAATTTCTTTCTAGGAATTCAAGTGAAGCAAGTTGACAATGGCATCTTCATAAGTCAGTCAAAGTATGTAGAAGACATACTTAAAAGATTCAACATGACTGATTGTAAGGTTGCTAAGACCATAGCTAGAAATCACTCCCTTGGACCTGATCTTGAGGGGTAGTGTGTTGATGAACATCTCTACAGAGCAATGATTGGGTCTTTTATGTACCTCACAGCTAGCAGGCCAGATATCATGTTTGCTACATGCATTGGTGCAAGATATCAAGCCAACCCCAAAATGTCACACCTGGTCACTGTCAAAAGAATTTAAAGATACCTCAAAGGTGCTCGATCACTTGGCCCTTGGTATCCAAAGAATTCTGACTTTAATATGTATGCTTATACAAATAGTGACTATGGTGGTTGCAACATGACTGCAAAGTCTACATCAGGGGGATGTCAATTTCTTGGTTGAAGGGTAGTCTCTTGGCAATGTAAGAAACAATCCTGTGTGTCTACATCAACTGCGGAGGCTGAATACATTGCTGCTGCAAGCTGCTGTGCTCAAGTGCTTTGGATTTTAAAATCAGATGCTAGACTATGGATTTAACTTCAAGGAGACTCCCATCCACATAGACAATAACAGTACTATCTCAATCATAGAAAATCCTGTGCAGCACTCAAGGGCAAAGCATTTCAATATCAGGTATCATTTGATTAGAGATAACTTTGAAGAGGGATTAATCAAACTAGTCAAAGTTAACACAAATGAACAATATGCTGATCCGTTCACCAAAGCTTTTGATGATCAGTGATTTAAATATCTTGTATCAGCTATTGGGATGATTAACTTTGAATAGCTTTTCTTAAAACTTAATCATATTATTTCTAAAACCAGTGTGTCCTAAGTTGTCTATTTTATCACCTTCATAAACCCTTGTTTTCTTTGGAAGAAAATCTTTCCAAAAGACATTTCTTAGATTTTTGAAAATTTTGATCTGTTTTCTTTTCGAAAGATTTAAAACTACATTCGGAAGAAATTTATGTCTTAGTAAACAAATAACTACTTCAGTAATTTTACCTTCGGAAGAAATTTCTGAAATATCTTCCGAAGCATAAAATCAACTTAAGTACTTTTATGTTTTTAAAGAACAAGTTTCTTCCTAAAGCTATTTACCTTCGGAAGTTTTCATTCTCTTTAGAATAAAAACTCTGAGTGTTAATTCTCTTCCGAAGAAAAATTCTCAAAAACCTTTGAAATATCTTCCGAAGCCAATTTTCCTTCGGAAGCTTTTCCTTCAGAACGTCTGAAGCAAATAACCTTCGGAAGATTTCTCGACTTCCAAGAAAACTACTTTTTGGGCAAAAGTAAACTACTTTTCAGAGGTGGGACCGACATCCAGATTATCCTCTTTCATTAACTTTATTTCAAATTCTTTTCACATAAATACCCAACGGTTCCCCCCTCTTTCACTATCTTCTTCAATTACACTATTCCTTAAACCTAAATTCTCCCAAACCGCCTTTATTCTTCATCTTCTTCACCCTTAAGCTTCTTAAAATGGCCAACCTAAACCGCAGTAACAACCCAGATTTCTCCATGCAACTTCATAGGCAACGCAACCAGGTTGCTCTCTTGAGCTCTGAGAAAGATGAAAGCTTCTCAGAGGATTGCCATTTTTTGGCTCTATCCAACTACTTCACCTCCTTAACCATTGATCCTACTGTCTATGAGGATCATCTGCTTGAATTCTGGAAGACCTGCCAATAAGTCATTATGGATGGGGAAAAGGCACTGTCTGCCACAATACAGGGAGGACAATCTTTATCACTCATCCCCCAATGATTCTTCTGATGAAGATGAGGGGATTTGAGACTAAAGGTGCAAAAACTATCAAAAACATGCTCCTATTTAGTCTCTAAGGTTAGTCACCTTGAATCTCAGGTGACTACCCTACATAACCGGGTCAATGATCAACAACTTGAGATATCTTATCTCAGGGAAAAACTAGCTCGGAGACCTTTAAGGAGAGCTCAACCAGGAACACAAGAACCTGTGAATGTGATTGACCTAACTCCTAGCTCACCTATGGAAGAGGGTGATGCTACCAGAAAGGGGGAGAAAGTCATTACAATCACAGAACCTGGGAGTTCTTCAGGGAGTATGGACATTGAGGACTCACCATCCTCACTTGCAATTGTGCATACTCAGCAACTTTCTCAAGTTCACATTGATGTGGATACTATAGACTCTTTCATTAGGAGTCTCTTTGAGGAAGGCAATCCAAGGGCTATATCATCCCCACCTCAAGGAACTTCAAACTACATTATTGGGTGGAGGTATGATGCTGATAGAAGAGCCCTCATTCTTCAAAGAGTTCAAGGGCAATAACAGGTGTTCAATTTTCAGACCTTGAACTACTATGAAGGTCTTGACCTGATCAACATGCCATTTGTCAACCTAAGTCAATCTAGACAAGCTGACAGGTTAGCACAAAGGATTCAAGATAGAGTTACTAAAAAGTTCTGTCTAAGAAGGAGATAAAGGCAATCAGGTAATGTCATTGGTCAACTGGATGTTGAGGCAGACCCTGAGATTAGCTTCAAAGGGATAACGTTGGCTGAAGGCCCAGTGATAGAGCCTGAGAGCCCTGTCACACCAACAACTACTTCAGAAATTCATCCGCTCAGTGAAACACCTGCTGGTGAAGGTGTCTCACAACCTCTCTCTGGCCAGAGCTTGGATGCTATACTAAGCAATGAAGGCCAAAGCTCTTTCCACCCTGTGTCACAAAGGTCTGTGGGTGACTAAGGGAAAATGATTCTAACTCTTGTGAAGATTGAGTAGGAGGGGAGAGAGAGGAAAAGGAAGCTAAAGGGAGAAAGTTCCTTTGGGTCTTCAGGCTTTATGCAAGCTGCAATTAGGGTTGCCCCCAGACCAAACACTCAAGATGATGAGTTGAGGGCAGCCAGGATTACTTACCTGCCGACCCGGAACTATGACATATATGAGATTATATCTCTCCCCTTAGAGGAACTAAATGAACTGGATGACATGGAAGTGTCAAAAGAGATGAAGGAAGCAGATGATGCAAGGCTACTTCTCCAATTCATAGAGGAGAAGAGACAGAAAAGATTATACAAGCATGTTCCTACTCTCTCCCTGGTTCAAGAAGCCCTATGCAAAAGGCTGTGGCAGCTACACAAGAACCTCAGGTAGACAAGGAAATAGATAGGCAAAACATGATCAACTACCTGAATGCCACAGATCTCTACTAGGCATCTGCACTTCTTCCCTTGTCCTTTGAGTACATTGTGTTTGAGTATCTCAAACAGCTTGAACTTCAAGTGCTCAAAGAACAAAAGGCAGCAAAGAGAAAGATGAGGGAAGAGGCTACAAAGTAAAGAGCCATCATCCAAAAGAGTATGAAGAAGTCTTGTAAGGATTCCTATAAGTCTGATGCAGCCAAAACATCCAAATTCTCTCTGCATGCATGCACTGAAGAACAGAAGTAGAAATGCTTCGAACATTTTACACAAAGCACTAGAAATATTCTAAGTGTAAAATCTTCCGAAGCCAAGACCAACATCTTTCGAAGCCAAAAGTTAAGTCTTCCGAAGCTTCAAAGACAAAGTCTTTCGAAGCCAAAGAGTGAAGACAGATTTCTTCCGAAGACTTTTAGAGACATGCTTTTATCTGATGTACTTTACCATAAAGCTGGACTACCTTTCCGCTGCAACTCTATAAAGTCACCAACTTACATGAGTTGGTGAAAAGGTCCATGCTTTTGGTAACTGTACATTAAGGTCTTGAGTCTGTGCTTTCTACTTTATGTACTTTTATCCTTTTTGTAATATATTAGGATGTGAGCTATGTCATGTCATAGTCACTAGTCAAAAGGCAAATCTGCCTTTTGACTCTACATTTGATTTTGTAGTTGTCTAGTCAGTTGTATCCAGCTGGCTTTCAAAGTATGGTAGGCTGTAGGATGTAGTATAAAGTATCTCATGTACTTGTAACTTTCCATCATATGCTTTGTAACATTTGTAATAGAACTTGAGAAGCAATATACAACATTCTTGAAAACCAATTACTTGTGTTGTTTGCCATCTTGTTCTTTCTCATATTTACTTGTGTTCTTAGCATCTTTCAAAAAAGTTAACCAGTTCCCTATTTGATCTGTTAAATGTTCTAAGCAACTATCCTCATTATGTTGTTGTGTTGTAAGTGCATACCCTTCCCCGGTCCTGCATTAGGTATCAGAGCATTTCAGGCTCTTGATATAAGATCTCACCATCTTAAGATCCCTCACACACATTAAATACTTAACAACTCAAATGGAAGCTATTATAAAAGCTGATATGGAAACAAGAACCATGACAAAGTCTCCACTATCACTCCTGAAGACTTTGATACTTGGTGTCAAAGAATGGAAGGCTTCATCAAGTCTTAAGACTCCAGGATTTGGGACTCTATTGAAGGACCCTACATACCAAGCACCACTTCTGCTACTGGTGGTGGTATGATTCCTAAGGCTGTGGCTAATTACTCTGAAGAAGACAGGAAGAGAATAGAGATTGATTAGAAAACCATGACAGCCCTTCAAACTGCTCTTCCAAACTCCATTTATAAAGGCTTCAAGAAGTGCAAAACTGCCAAGCAACTATGGGAAGCACTGAAGCTGATGTCTGAGGGGTCTACTAAAGCAAAGAAAAACAAGAAGGATCTCCTGAAGTAGCAGTTTGAAAACTTCACCTTTAAGGTATGTGAAACCATGACTCAACAATACTTTAGGTATGTTGAGATTGTGGATACTCTAATGGATGTTGGAGTAACTCTTGAGAACATGGACATTGTAAGAAGTTTATGTCCTCTCTTCCTAGGCAATGGACACATTACTTTGTTCTTATCAAGAGGACTGAGAACCTTAAGACTCTTTCACTCACAGAGTTGTATGGTATTCTTAGTGGCTACCAGATGGAGATGAACATGCAAAATTCATCTGGTAACTCCAGCAATCAATTGAGTTCAGCCCTCCATGTGGTTGAAAGGGAAAGCATTGAGCCACAACATCATCTTATATGCTACCCTGACAACTCACAAAAGGGCCCTTTTATCACCTTCCAGAGACTCCAAGAGAAAGCAACACTCAAGGAAGTCCTTTCCAAGAGACAAGTTCTTCTCATGCCTTTGTCTCTGCTGATGAAACCTCATGCAACTTTCTTTTCACCCTTGAAGATTTGGACTGTATCCATCCAGAAGATCTGGAGTACATGGAGATAGTCCAGCAGATGGCTCTTCTCACTCACAGAGCCAAGAAGTTCTACAAGAGGACAGGGAGAAAGTTTCCAAGCAATGCAGCCAATGGAAGTTTGGGCTGGATAAAAGCAAAGTAAAGTGTTACAACTGTAACCAGATGGGACACTTTGCAAGGGAGTGTAAGGCACCAAGGACAAATGGTGGCCAAGCACAAACCAGACCAAACTACACCTTCTTTTCCCGGAGAAGAAGCAATGACGGTATCTGGGGAATAAGCATCGGCTAACTCTGTGCCAGCAGCCGCGGTAATACAGAGGATGCAAGCGTTATCCGGAATGATTGGGCGTAAAGCGTCTGTAGGTGGCTTTTTAAGTCCGCCGTCAAATCCCAGGGCTCAACTCTGGACAGGCGGCGGAAACTACCAAGCTGGAGTACGGTAGGGGCAGAGGGAATTTCCGGTGGAGCGGTGAAATGCGTAGAGATCGGAAAGAACACCAACGGCGAAAGCACTCTGCTGGGCCGACACTGACACTGAGAGACGAAAGCTAGGGGAGCGAATGGGATTAGATACCCGTGCAGTGCTGTAGCTAACGCGTTAAGTATCCCGCCTGGGGAGTACGTTCGCAAGAATGAAACTCAAAGGAATTGACGGGGGCCCGCACAAGCGGTGGAGCATGTGGTTTAATTCGATGCAGAGCGAAGAACCTTACCAGGGCTTGACATGCCGCGAATCCTCTTGAAAGAGAGGGGTGCCTTCGGGAACGCGGACACAGGTGGTGCATGGCTGTCGTCAGCTCGTGCCGTAAGGTGTTGGGCAAACCAGACCAAACTACACTAAGAAAGTTTCCCAGAATGAGAAGCCAAAGCAGCAAGCTGTAGTTGCTATTGAAAAAGGAGGCTTTGACTGGAGCTTTCAGGTAGAAGATGCATCTCCAAACCAAGCACTCATGGCAGACCATGATGAAGCCAAGGTATTGGAACATATTTGTACTCCTGAATGCATTGCTAAAGTCAATACAAACAGGTCCTATAACTTAGAAATGAGATCTGATCTTGAGTCCTTCAATATCTTAAAAGCTGATTTTAAAAGAGCTGAAAATGATTATAAACTAATGATAGAGAACTTAGAGAAAACCATTTCAACTCTTAAACATGAGCATACAAACTACAGGACTCAGATCAAAGACCTCATTACTAAGTTAACTGAATGCCAGGCTGAGCTTGTGATCAGCAAAGCCAAGGCAGAAAAATAAGTTCTTGAAGAAGAGACCTTCAAGAACATAATATCCTCATCCTTGCATGAAAAATTTTGTTATCAAAATAAGCAGGGACTAGGATCTTGTGAGATAGCTCCTCCACACACAATCTTGTTTGTAAGATCTCTTAGGTGTGGAACTTGTGAAGAAGAGCTTCCCCTCATAGATCCTGTGACTAAAGAGGATGAAGAGTAGATGGTGGAGAATGGCTCTGAGAAGAGTGAAGAAGAGCATTATAAGAAGGCTCACCATCCCTCTAAGGAGAGCAAAGCTATTGGGATGACCAAGTCAAGAAGAAAGAACTTGATCAGGAAGGCCAAAAGAAAGTCCAAAAAGGCTAAAGAGATCAAGGCCACCTTCAATTCTGCACAGAAACAACTCTTCATCTCTGCAGGATTTGAAGTGGTGAAGGCTGAAGACACCAACTTGGACTCCATCAACAAGAGTTCTGGTTCATGTCCAAATCATCCCATCATCAAGAAGAAGGCTGATCAGTTGTGCACCACTGCTATACAACCTGAACCATCCAGATCCAAAGATAGTTCTATCCCCACAAGGACTGCCATAGCATCTGCAAAGATGAAGATGGAGAAGGAAAGTGATCAAGTTCAGCCTTCTTCACAAAGGAAAACTCCTAGAAGGAAGAAAATGGACTGTGTTATGTGTGGGAGTACTTCTTATCTTGCTAAGGATTGTGTTTACAATCCAAAGAGTACTCTCCACATGACCAAGAAAGAAACTTCTAAGAGTTTGGAAAAGAAGAAGCAAGGTTCGGAAGGAAAATCTGTTTCCTTCGGAAGCTCCAAAATGAAGAAGAAGACAAGTGGAAACTTGCCTTCGGAAGAAAATTTGGTCTCGGAAGAAAGGAGTACTTCTGAAGCACTGAAGCCTGCTGCAGTGAAAGCAAGATCTTCCGAAAGTCCAGTCATCAAAACTTTCGAAGTCATCAAAACTTCCGAAGTATTAAAGGTCAAGTCTAAGCTTCCAAAGTGGTGTGGAAGTCAAAGAAAGACCAAGTGGCTGAAAGTTCTTCATCAACATCAGCAAATGATCCTTCTAGCATGACTATAGGATCAATTACTGTTGCATTGTCCTCAACTTCTTTTGATGAGCCCAAGACAATGAGGCTTGGGTTTCCGAATGTAACTAACCATCTCTTTTGTACAGGAACAGCTCAAGACAAACAGAAATGTATGGATCATTGACAATGGTTGTTCCAGGCACATGACAGGAAATAGGTCACTACTCCAAAAGTTTGAAAGAATTGATGGAGGACCAGTTGCTTTTGGAGGAGATGCAGGAGGTTACATTATAGGAAGGGGCAAGGTCACAAATGGTAAGCTCAACATTGAGAAGGTAAACTTTGTCAAGGAGCTTGGGTACAATCTTCTGAGTGTATCCTAATTTTGTGATCAGAGTCATAACATGCTCTTCACTGAGCATGAGTGCATTGTTCTCTGGCCCGGGTGGTCATTCGTCATGAGCATATTCTGCTCAGAGCCCCAGGAAAGGGAACATGTACAAGATGGACTTGCAAGAAACATCTCCATCAGGAGAAGTTTCATGCTTTCTGTCTAAAGCAAATAATGATGAGTCTTTCCTCTAGCATAAAAGAATGTGCCATGTAAACTTTAAAAACATGAATAAATTAATTAAGAATGATTTGGTAACTAGAATACCAAAGAAAGAGTTTACAAGTGATGACCATTGTGTTGCATGCCTGAAAGGGAAGCAACACAAGGTATCTCACAAGCCAAAGGAAAGAAATTCCATCATTAATCCCCTACACTTATTACATATGGATCTCTTTGGCCCCACCAGTGTAATGAGTCCAGGTTGGACCTCTTACTGTTTGTTGATCACAAATGACATTACAAGATTCACTTGGGTCTTCTTTCTTATAACTAAGGATGAGACCCCTGAGATTCTGAAGAATTTCATCTTAAAGATTGAGAATCAATGTGATCACAAGGTCAAAACCATAAGATGTGATCAAGGAACTAAATTCAAGAATCAAATCCTTGATACATTTTGTGATGAAAAAGGTATTACAAGACAATATAGTGCTCCCAGGACTCCTCAGCAAAATGGTGTTGCTGAGAGGAGAAACAGGACACTGATTGAAGCTGCAAGAACTATGTTGTCTGACTCTAAATTGCCTATAAACTTCTGGGCAGAGACAGTGAACACTGCTTGCTCTAAATTGCCTACAATCTCAAAACTAAAGTAGTTAAGGAGTCAGCCAATGTGACTTTCAATGAGCACATTCCTAGTGTGAAAGGTTCTGGTCCGGATTGACTATTTGATCATGATTTAGTTACCAACTGTTTTAACAAATCTTGTGAGAATGTTTCAGGATCCACAAGTATACTACCTACAGGTGATCCTGACCCAAGATTTGACGTAAGAAGACCTTCAAGTTACACATCTTCAGCTCCAGTGGTAACTAATCTTGCAAATGAAGCTTCTACCAGCACATCAATGACAAATCCTGGTGATACTTCACGGGTGCCTTCAAATTCCAGCTTAGAGGCACACAACTTAGAGGAAGGAGCTTTAAATGTTGGAGAAAATGGTGGTGGTGAAAGTGATCAGGAATTTCTTGATGCTGATAACCACTCCATTGAAGACAACATCAATGATGTCACACACTCATTGGATCAAGTCAATCTTGATAAGTGTGCTGATGTGGACGGTGATCTTCCTTGCCAGATCAGAATTTTTCAAATTTAGATTTGTCTAAGCAACTTGCTGTGATCGCTCAGCTAAGGATCCACAAGTCTCATCCTATCACAAACAACATTGGAGATGTTGATTCAGGGGTGAGAACAAGAGGACAAACCCATGAAGCAAATGTTTGTCTTCACTCTTGTTTCTTGTCCCAGATA
This sequence comes from Flaveria ramosissima, assembly GCA_025215565.1. Lineage (NCBI taxonomy): Eukaryota > Viridiplantae > Streptophyta > Magnoliopsida > Asterales > Asteraceae > Flaveria > Flaveria ramosissima. The sequence goes on along the minus strand of CM046029.1, from coordinate 48,732,456 downwards.
GAGCCAAAGAAAATTGTGGAGGCTCTAAAGGATGGAAGTTGGGTTGAAGCTATGCAAGAGGAGCTGCTTCAATTCAAAAGGCAAAAGGTTTGGAACCTATGTCCTCTTCCTCAAGGGAAGACTACCATAGGAACCAAATGGGTTTTTAGGAATAAGAAGGATGATAGAGGACTTGTCATCAAGAACAAGGCAAGACTAGTTGTTCAAGGGCATACTCAAGAAGAAGGGATTGACTACACAGATGTTTTTGCTCCTGTAGCAAGACTTGAAGCTGTTAGGATATTCCTAGCTTTTGCTGCATCCAAGAACTTCTAGGTCTACCAACTTGATGTCAAGTGTGCTTTTCTTTATGGGGTGATTGATGAAAAGGTGTATGTCAGAAAACCACCTAGGTATGCGGATCCTGATCATCTTGATTATGTCTGCAGGCTTGATAAAGCTCTTTATGGGCTACACCAAGCACCAAGGAAGTGGTATGAGACTCTATCTCAGTATCTCTGTAAACATGGCTACAAAAGGGCTACTATAGATGGAACTCTCTTCATCAAAGGAACAGGAAATGACATAATGCTAGTTCAAGTATAAGTAGATGACATTATCTTTGGGTCATCTAATCTAAAGCTCTGCAAAGACTTTGAGAAGCTGATGAAGGACAAGTTTGAAATGAGTGCCATGGGAAAACTCAATTTCTTTCTAGGAATTCAAGTGAAGCAAGTTGACAATGGCATCTTCATAAGTCAGTCAAAGTATGTACAAGACATAATTAAAAGGTTCAACATGACTGATTTTAAGGTTGCTAAGACACCCATAGCCAGAAATCACTCCCTTGGACCTGATCTTGAGGGGGAGTGTGTTGATGAGCATCTCTATAGGGCAATGATCGTGTCTCTTTTGTACCTCACAGCTAGCATGCCAGATATCATGTTTGTTACATGCATTTGTGCAAGATATCAAGCCAACCCCAAGATGTCACACCTGGTCACTGTCAAAAGAATTTTAAGATATCTCAAAGGTGCTCCATCACTTGGCCTTTGGTATCCAAAGAATTCTGACTTTAATCTGTATGCTTATACAGATAGTGACTATGGTGGTTGCAACATAACTGCAAAGTCTACATCAGGGGGATGTCAATTTCTTGGTGGAAAAGTAGTCTCTTGGCAATGTAAGAAACAATCATGTGTGTCTGCATCAACTACTGAGGCTGAATACATTACTGCTGCAAGCTGCTGTGCTCAAGTGCTTTGGATTCAAAATCAGATGCTGGACTATGGATTCAACTTTAATAGACAACCATCCACATAGACAACAACAGTGCTATCTCCATCACAGAAAATCCTGTGCAGCACTCAAGGACAAAGCATATCAATATCAGGTATCATTTGATTAGAGATAACTTTGAAAAGGGATTAATCAAACTAGTTAAAGTTAACAAAAATGAACAATATGCTGATCTGTTCACCAAAGCTTTTGATGAGCAGAGATTTAAATATCTTGTATCAGCTATTGGGATGACTAACTTTGAATAGATTTTCTTAAAACTTAATCATATTTATTTCTAAAACTTGTTTGTCCTAAGTTGTCTACTTTATCGCCTTCATTAGCCCTTGTTTTCTTTGGAAGAAAAATCTTTTCAAAAGACATTTCTTAGATTATTGAAAATTTTGATCTCTTTTCTTTTCGGAAGATTTAAAATTACCTTCGGAAGAAATTTATGTCTTAGTAAACAAATAACTACTTCAGTAATTTTACCTTCGGAAGAAATTTATAAAATATTTTCCAAAGCTTAAAATCAACTTAAGTACTCTGTATGTTTTCAAAGAACAAGTTTCTTCCGAAAGCAATTTACCTTCGGAAGTTTTTATTCTCCTTAGAATAAAAAATCTCTGAGTGTTAATTCTCTTTCCGAAGCAAAATTCTCAAAAACCTTTGAAATTTCTTCCGATTACAATTTGCCTTCAGAAGCTTTTTCTTCAGAACTTCCGAAGAAAATAACCTTCGGAAGATTTCTCGACTTCCAAGATAACTACTTTTTGGGGAAAAGTAAACTACTTTTTAGAGGTGGGACCGACATCCGGATTTCAAAGTTTATCCTCTTTCATTAACTTTGTCTCAAATCCTTTTTCACATAAATACCCAACAGTTCCCCCCTCTTTCACTATCTTCTTCAATTACACTATTCCTTAAACCTAAATTCTCCCAAACCGCCTTTGTTCTTCATCCTTAAGCTTCTCAAATGGCCAACCTAAACCACTGAAACAACCTAGATTTCTCCATGCAACTTCGAAGGCAACACAACCAGGTTGCTCTATTAAGCACTGAGAAAGATGAAAGTTTCTCAGAGATTTGTCGTTTCTTAGCTCTATCCAACTACTTCACCTCCCAAACCTTTGATCCTACTCTCTATAGGATCATCTGCTTGAATTCTGGAAGACCTGTCAAGAGGTCATTATGGATGGGGAGAAGGCACTGTCTGCCACAGTGCAAGGGAGGACAATCTTCATCACTCCGGCCATCATAAACACTCACTTGCAAATGGATGATAAAGAAGGTGAGTTGTACCTCCCAAAGGAAGCTGTAAATCATTCCTTTGAGCAGATGGGCTATGAGGGAGATGTCTCTGTAAAGACCTTCAGGAAAGGGAAGATCTCACTCTAGTGGAAATACCTGCTTCATGTGGTTATCCACAGCTTGTCAAACAAGCATGGAGGGTGGGACCAGATTCCTAAGGATCTCTCCTTCATAGTACATGGAATGGTTCAAGGGGTCAAGATCAGGTACTGTCAGTTTGTTTATACCAATTCGCTTGCTAACTTGGACTCCTTAGAGTATTATATGTTTCCTAGATATGTTCAACACATTCTCAACTGTGAACTAGGCTTACAGTTGAGGGAAACAGATAATATTCTTAAATTGGGACAGATGAAGCCACACATCTTTAAAATTATGAAGTAGCCAACTGTAGGCTTCTCAGGTGTAGAAACATCCCTTGTCCCAAAAATGTTAGAGCTCATTGCTCAAGGTGACAACCTAGCAACACAAGCTAGTGTTGAACCCACACCTTCTACCTCCCAACCACCAAAAAGACCACAAATCACCCTCACCTACCAAAGAAAATCCAAACGAACCCCTGCTCAAGCTATTGAGTCTGTGCAGGCCCCCATACACTCACCCATACAGGAGGAAGTGGACACTAGAGCTCCCACCACTTCCCCTGAGGAGGAAACCACTCCCATCTCTTCAAGAATAAGTGGTGAGCTTTCTCATGCTCACCCTGATGAGCTCACAAGCCCAATTGCCTTAAGCCCTCACTCTGAGTTTCAACACTCAAGTGAACAACCTTAAGGGGACAGTTAACATCCCCTGCCTTTAGACTTAAATCAACCCATTCCCAACCTCTCATTCTATAGTGTTGAAGACTTAGGTTTCAGTGGGTACCATGAGTTTCTCTACTCTTCCCCTATTCAGAGAGAGATGAGTACTCCTGAGTCTCCTTTGTCTAGCCCACATCAGTCACCCATCACTGAGGTGGATACTTTTGAACCTGTTCAGGATATCCATATGGAAGAGGCTCTCACTTCTGCAAGTGATTACATTATTAAGACGTCAACCATGGCAACTCAGCCCATTGAAACTTCAACTGAGGCTGTCAATGTGCAGAGGAAATCCAGCAGCTAAGAACCTGAAGCTGGTGGGGAGAGAAAGGACCTTGGTGTTAGGATCGTGTATTGCACAAAATACTAACTGATTAACGTGTATACCAACTCAAATAGTGCGGAATACTATTTGATTGGCGATCCAATCAGTGAGAACGCACGTCGAATCAATTATGAATTGAATCTAAACGTTAAGAACGATATATAATCGATCTAGTGCGATCTGTGAACTTGGAACAGGTTCTTGGAGGTTTCTGGATGGCTAGGGTACATCTGGAGTCGAAGTAATATCAATTGTTTCGTTTTTCCATGAATTAGGTGGTATTTATAGGTTAGGGTTGCTCATTCGTGCGACTGAACCATTAGCATGATTCATTCGTGCGATTGAGCCATGCGGTTGATCCATTCGCACGACTGAGTGTTCAGTCGTGCGACTGAGTCAGTCGTATGAAGTTGTTCAGGCGTATGGACTGTTTAGGTGCATAGACACTCCGTCGCATGGCCATTCGGACGCATGACCACTGTTGGGGCGCATGATCCAGTCGAACGCATGTGAACTTCACTTAACTAAGTTTGAATGTATTCATTATTATAACATTATGTGTATCAATTCAAACAATCACAAACCTATATAATCAAGTCAATATATATTACACAACTCATTAATGAAATATTAAACATTATAAATCACAACCAAACATTCTTATTTCATAAATCACCCAAGCATTACATAAGTGTAAGACATTCATGACATATTACATTAAGATCCACATCTAGGTACATATGTATCAACACTTGGTCCAATCATCTGATCCCCCAATGATTCTTCTGATGAAGATGAGGAGAATCTGAGACTAAAGGTGCAAAAACTGTCAATAACATGCTCCTATTTAGTCTCTAAGGTTAGTCACCTTGAATCTCAGGTGACTACCCTGCAAAATAGGGTCAATGATCAGCTAACTTGAGATATCTTATCTCAGGGAAAAACTAGCTGGGAGACCGTTAAGGGGAGCACAACCAGGAACACAAGAACCTGTGAATATGATTGACCTAACTCCTAGCTCACCTATGCAAAAGGGTGATGCTACAAAAAAAGGGGGAGAAAGTCATTACAGTCACAGAACCTGGGAGTTCTTCAGGGAGTATGGACATTGAGGACTCACCATCCTCACTTGCAATTGTGCATACTAAGCAACTTCCTCGAGTTCACATTGATGTGGACATTATAGACTCTGTCATTAGGAGTCTCTTTGAGGAAGGCATTCCAAGGGCTATGTCATCCCCACCTCAAGGAACTTCAAAATACATTATTGGGTGGAGGTATGATGCTGATAGAAGAGCTCACATTCTTCACAGAGTTCAAGGGCAGCAAGTATTCAATTTTTAGACCTTGAACTACTATGAAGGTCTTGACCTGATCAACATGCCACTTGTCAACCCAAGTCAATCAAGACAAGCTGACAGGTTAGCACTCAGGATTCAAGATAGAATTACTTAAGAGTTCAGCCTTAGAAGGAGACAAAGGCAATCAGGTAATGTCATTGGTCAATTGGATGTTAAGGTAGACCCTGAGATTAGCTTCAAAGGGAAAACCTTCGCTGAAGACCCAGTGATAGAGCCTGAGAGTCCTGTCACACCAACAACTGCTTCAGAAATTCATTCCCTCAGTGAAACACCTGCTGGTGAAGGTGTCTCGCAACCTCTCTCTTGCCAGAGCTTGGATGCTACACCAAGCAATGAAGGCAAAATCTCTCTCCACCATGTGTCACAAAGGTCTGTGGGTGACAAAAGGAAAATGATTCTAACTCTTGAGGAGATTGAGGAGGAGCAGAGAGAGAGGAAGAGGAAGCTAAGGGGAGAAAGTTCCTTTGGGTCTTCAAGCTTTATGCAAGCTGCAATCAGGGCTGCCCCCAGACCAAACACTCAAGATGATGAGTTAAGGGTAGTCAAGATTACTTACCTGCAGACCAGGAACTATGACATAGACGAGATTATATCTCTCCCCTTAGAGCAATTAAATGAACTGGAGAAGAGACAGAAAAGGTTATACAAGTATGTTCCAACTCTCCCCCCAGTTCAAGAAAGCCCTGTGCAAGAGGCTGTGGCAGCTCACTAGAACCTCTAGTAGACAAGGAAACAGATAGGCAAAACATGATCAACTACCTGAGTGCCACAGGTCTCTACCAGGCATCTGCACTTCTTCTCTTGTCCTTTGAGTACATTGAGTTTGAGTATCTCAAACAGCTTGAACTTCAAGTGCTCAAAGAACAAAAGGCAACAAAGAGAAAGATGAGGGAAGATGTTGCAAAGTCAAGAGCCATCATCCAAAAGAGTATGAAGAAGTCTGCTGATAGACAAATGATGATGAGCTTCTTGAAGCTGTATGGATTCTCCGGGAGGAGACTTGGCCCTATGTCTCTATCCACAATGAATGAGCATATCAGGGTAATCAAGCACAAGATCAAGAGTGGAGAGCTAATGGATTTACACTCCCCTCCAAGTCAAGCTCCACCTGAAGTGGAGGTTAAGGTTGAACAACCTGAGACAACACAACCTGGACCTCCTGTTGAGCCTCAGCAGGCTTCATCTTCTGATCCACGGCATGGTCAAACTCCCTCTCCTTCTGAACCTGTGAGGGAGGAACACCCAACTGAGCAAGACAAGACTTATCAACAAGGTGCTGCAGACCAGTCTTCTCAGTTAAAGTCATCTACGAGGAAGAAGAGGATGGCTTCCAAATCAAAGTCAAAGAAAAAAAAGAAGCCTGAATCATCCACCTCTACACCTTAGGCTGAGTCAGATCAACCTGAGGAAGTGCATAAAAAGGCAGACCAATCAACTCCAATCCAAGTGGCTCCTCTTGGAGCTGAGAGACCCATCTTATCTTCGACCTTCACAACTAATCCAGAAAGATGGCATGTGATCAGAGATCAAGGTGTTGAGAATGTCTACACATGGAAAGACTAATTCAACCTACCTCTGCATCATCTCTTTGAGATGAGAAGATATTATGAGAGTCTAAGTGATCCTGACCATCTGATGAAGAAGGGCATGGTCATCGTCATTATGAGGACTGTCAACAACTAAAGATCTTCAAATGTTTTGGTAGCATCAGCCTAGGGGGAGTTTGTAAGGATTCCTATAAGTCTGATGCAGCCACAACATCCAAAGTCTATCTACATGCATGCACTAAAGAACAGAAGTAGAAATGCTTCGGAAGTTTTACACCAAGCACTAGAAATATTCTAAGTGTAAAATCTTCCGATGCCAAGACCAATATCTTCCAAAGCCAAAAGTGAAGTCTTCCGAAGCTTCAAAGACAAATTCTTCCGAAGCCAAAGAGTGAAGACAGATTTCTTCCGAAGACTTTTAGAGACATGCTTTTATCTGATGTACTTTACCATAAAGCTGGACCACCTTTCCGCTGCAACTTTGTAAAGTCACCAACTTACATGAGTTGGTGAAAAGGTCCATGCTTTTGGTAACTGTACATTGAGATCTTGAGTCTGTGCTTTCTACTTTATGTACTTTTATCCTTTTTGTAATATATTAGGATGTGAGCTATGGCATGTCATAGTCACTAGTCAAAAGGCAAATCTGCCATTTGAGTCTACATTTGATTTTGTAGTTGTCTGGTCAATTGTATCCAGCTGGCTTTCAAAGTATGGCAGGCTATAGGATGTAGTATAAAGTATCTCAAGTACTTGTAACTTTACATCGTATGCTTTGTAACATTTGTAATAGAACTTGAGAAGCAATATACATCATTCTTGAAAACCAATTACTTGTGTTGTTTGCCATCTTGTTCTGTCTCATATTTACTTGTGTTCTTAGCATCTTTCATAAAAGTTAACCAGTTCCCTATTTGATTGTGTTGTTGTGTTGTAAGTGCATACCCTTCACCGGTCATGCAAGTCTGCTGATAGACAAAGGATGATGAGCTTTTTGAAGCTGTATGGATTCTCCGAAAGGAGACTTGGCCCTATGTCTCTATCTACAATGGATGAGCACATCAGGATAATCAAGTAGAAGATCAAGAGTGGAGAACAAATTGACTTACACTCCCCTCCAAGTCAAGCCCCACCTAAAGTGGAGATTAAGGTTGAACAATTTGGGACAACACAACCTGGACCTCCTGCTGAGCCTCAGCAAGCTTCATCTTCTGATCCACAGCAGGGTCAAACTCCCTCTCCTTCTGACCTGTGAGGGAGGAACACCCAACTGAGCAAGACAAGACTGATCAACAAGGTGCTACAGACCAGTCTTCTCAGTTCAAGTCTTCAAAGAGGAAGAAGAGGATGGCTTACAAAACAAAGTCAAAGAAGAAGAAGCCTGAATCATCTATCTCTACACCTCAGGCTGAGTCAGATCAACCTGAGGAAGTGCATGAATAGGCAACCCAATCAACTCCAATTCAAGTGGCTCCTCTTGCAGCAAAGAGACCCATCTTATCCTGGACCTTCACAACTAATCCAGAGAGATGGCATGTGATCAGAGATCAAGGTGGTGAAAATGTCTACACATGGCAAGACTTATTCAACCTACCTCTGTAGGATCTCTTTGACATGAGAAGATATTATGAGAGTCTGAGTGATCCTATCCATCTAATGAAGAAGGGCATGGTCATCATCATTATGAGGACTATCAACAGCTGAAGATCTTCAATTGTTTTTGTAGCATCAGCCTAGGGGGAGTTTGTAAGGATTCCTATAAGTCTGATGCAGCCAAAACATCCAAAGTCTCTCTGCATGCATGTACTGAAGAACATAAGTAGAAATGCTTTGGAAGTATTACACCTTGCACAGAAATATTCTAAGTGTAAAATCTTCCGAAGCCAAGACCAACATCTTCCATAGCCAAAAGTGAAGTCTTCCGAAGCTTCAAAGACAAAGTCTTCCGAAGCCAAAGAGTGAAGACAAATTTCTTTTGAAGACTTTTGCAGGACCGGTGAAGGGCTGTCAATTACAACACAACACAACAAAGAGGAGATTAACCTAAATTAATCAAACAGTAAGCTGGATTAACCACAATAATGATACTAAGAACACAAGTAACAAGTAAGAGACAGAACAAGAGATTTGGGTTTCAAGGATGCAGTATATTGCTTTCTCAAGTTCTATTACAAGTGTTACAAAGCATAAAGAAAGATACTAGAACATGGAATACTTATACTACAACCTACAGCCGGCTATACTTTGAAAGCCAGCTGGATACAATTGACTAGACATAAACAAAATCAATTGTAGAAACAAAAGGCATATCTGCCTTTTGACCTTGTGACAATGACATGCCATAGCTCACATCCTTATCTATTACAAAAAGGATAAAGTACATAAAGTAGAAAGTTACAGACTCAAGACCTCAATGTACAGTTACAAAAAGCATGGACCTTTTAAGTTGGTGACTTTACAGAGATGCAGCAGAAAGGTGTCCAGCTTTATGGAACAGTACATCAGATAAAGCATGTTACTAAAAGTCTTCGGAAGAAATCTGTCTTCATAAGATGAAGCTTCGGAAGACTTTGTCTCTAAGGCTTCGGAAGACTTCATATTTGGCTTCGAAAGATATTGGTCTTGGCTTCGGAAGATTTTACACTTAGAGTATTTCTAGTGCATGGGGTAAAACTTCCGAAGCAATTCTACTTCAGTTCTTTAGTGCATTGCTTGCAGAGAGACTTTGGATGTTTTGGTTTGCATCAGACTTAAAGGAATCCTTACAAACTCCCCCTAGGCTGATGCTACCAAAACATTTAGAAGATCTTCAGATGTTAGTAGTCTTCAGCACAATGATGACCATACCCTTCTTCATTAGATGGTCAGATCATTCAGACTTTCATAGTATCTTGTCATCTCAAAGAGATCATGCAGAGGTAAGTTGATTATGTCTTGCCATGTTTAGACATTCTCAACACCTTGATCTCTGATTACATGCCATCTTTCTGGATTGGTAGAGAAAGTCCAGGATAAGATGGGTGTCTCCGCTGCAAGAGGAGCCACTTGCATTGGAGTTGATTGGGCTGCCTCTTCATGCACTTCCTCAGGTTGATCTGACTCAGCCTGAGGTGTAAAGGTAGATGATTTAGGCTTCTTCTTCTTAGACTTTGGTTTAGAAGCCATCCACTTCTTCCTCTTAGATGACTTTAATTGAGAACACTGGTTTGTAGCACCTTGTTGATCATCCTTGTCTTTCTCAGTTGGGTGTTCCTCCCTCATAGGTTCAGAAGGAGAGGGAGTTTGACCCTGCTATGGATCAGAAGATGAAGCTTGCTGAGGCTCAGCAGGAGGTCCGGGTTGTGTTGTCTCAGGTTGTTCAACCTTAACCTCCACTTCAGGTGGGACTTGACTTGGAAGAGAGTGTAAGTCAATCAGTTCTCCACTCTTGATCTTCTGCTTGATTACCCTTATATGCTCATCCATTGTGGATAGAGACATAGGGCCAAGTCTCCTTCCGGAGAATCCATATATCTTCAAGAAGCTCATCATCCTTTGTTTGTCAGCAGACTTCTTCATACTCTTTTGGATGATGGCTCTTGACTTTGCAGCTTCTTCCCTTAGCTTCTTCTTAGTTGTCTTTCTCTCTTTGACTAACTCAAGCTCTAGTTGTTTTAAGTACTCAAACTCAACAAAGTCATAGGATAAGGGAAGAAGTGCATCTTCCTGATAAAAGCCTGTGGCACTCAGGTAGTTGATCATTATGATCCTATCTTCTTCTCTGTCTACCTGAGGTTCTTGTTGAACCACATCTTCTTGTACAGGGCTTTCTTGAACTGGGGAGAGAGTAGGAGCATGCTTGTAGAGTCTCTCTTCTCCTCTTTGAATTGGAGAAGTAACCTTGCATCCTCTTTTTTTTCATCTCTTTTGACACTTCTATGTCAGCCAGTTCATTTAGTTGTTCTAAGGGGAGAGAACTGATTTCATCAATGTCATAGTTTCTGGTCTGCAGGTAAGTAATCCTGACTGTCCTCAACTCATCATTTTGAGTATTTGGTCTGGGGGCAGCTGTGACAACCGGCCTCTAGGTTGTTATTCTAACCCTAATTTACTTGCATCATTATCCGTCTTATGAGTACTAATAATAGAAACAATCCAACCCTATCATGAATTTAGAAACATTTCTTGCTATTTGATCAAATTTATGATTTCCTATGATTTTATTGACTTTTAGTTAGTTTAGGTTTTACGTTTTTTTAAAAATTAGTGTCCCGGGAATGTTAACTAGTCACCCTTACAAAAGTTAATCTCAAGTGAAACAATTTAAAGTGTGAGCATACATTCACACTTATAAAATTTTCGGTTCATGCATGCATGGACATGCACAAGATACTACAATTAACATCATCCACAAAATAATATATTCTACCCAATACTACAAAATTACACTACCTAATAATTATTAACAATTAAAATTAAAATTTAAACACCTTCACAAGATGCCAAATCGGCCGCCCCCTCTCCCTCCACTCACCTCTCCTCTACTCCACCCACACTCTCACCATTCAAGTTTCATGTTAGACTCTTATCTCTACACCTCTCTCTCTCATTCTTTCAAACTCACATCAGCTGATTTCAATCTCCAAAACACACACACAAACCATTCTCTCTAGATTTCCAGCCTTGTTCATTGAAGAACAAGGCATTCGCACACTCGGTCGACCGAAAATCACAAGAAGGTGGCCATATTCGCGAGTTTGGACACACCTCTATATCTTGTTCGACTTTTCCAGCTTTGTTCAAAGCTTCTACAGCCTTGTCCAAGGAGTTTCGAGCTATCCAAGACCCTCTACACTCTCCAAAACGTGAACAACACCAAGTGTAAGCTTCATGTCACCCGAAAATGGTCTTTTCATGTGTTTCTTTCACTTCTCTTTTAAAAGCACCTCCTCTCTTTGTTGTAGCAGAAACCTGCCACTATTATCTTGTTCTTGAGGAGCTTTCAACTTCACAAGAGGTATCTCACTCGTTATATTGGTCATTCTTAAGGTGGAAACCGATTTCCACCATGAAAACCCTATTTTTGGACTTTTTGCACCATCCAACTTGTAAATTTTGTAACCCTTGAAAGCAAAACTTATAACCTGCTTGTTAATGGTTTAATGAACTCCTAATAACCTGTTTTGAAAGTTACAAAAGAATATACACCGTGGGTATGTGGTTTTAGCTCAAGTTACACCTTAAAAACCTTCTTTTTACAAGAAATGTTACAATCTAAGCACTTGTTTGAAAACCCTCTTAACCAAGGTTTACAACCTGCTCATGAACAACTTGGTAACACCCTAATAATCTGGTTTTAAAGTTAAATGAGGTTTTGGTAATGTTTGAATACAAGTTTGCAAGGATTTACACATGTGTTATGGTCGGTTATGGCAAAATCACTAAGTTGATGGTTCATTGTTGTGATGGGTAACCTAGCCGTGAGTTTGGATATAATTTCAGAAAGTTTTGATGTATATTAAGTGTGTGACAAATGGTTAATCTCTGGAAATTAAGGACATGTTAAGATTAGACCCATTTTGGTTAATTTCGGGACTCGAAACATGGTAAAACAACTTTAAAAATAGTAAAATATGGTGTTAACCATTTTCAAAGGAATTCCAGGCTTAATAATGGTTAATAAAGTGTTCTGGAGTCAATGGGTAATTTAAATGGTCAAAAGAACAATTAAATGGCGTTTTAACTAAAAACGGGTACCTACCGAGCAACGTTTTTGAGAAAAATCCAAGAAAAAGAAGTTTAAAGCTAAGATTTATAAAAATCATGTAATTTCAGCAATTTAAGTAATAAAAGACCTAAAGGATTTCAAATATTGGTCAAACAAGCTTTAAATGGTCAAACACGGTTAAAAACGCGTTTTAACGGGTCAAACGTAAAAACGAGACTTTCAACTATTAGAGGCAAAATTTCACAATTTAAGGACTTAAAACTTATTAAAAATATCTTTTAGATGATACCTTTTTGTCCAAGACTCAAATGTATGGAAACCCTAAATTAACCGTTAAAACTCTCCGGTTTTACCGCAACCGGGAGCGTTAAACGCATAGTTTTCAAACCGGACCCATAAACTGAAATTTTGGAACACTTTCTCAATAATAAGTCAATTTTTACTCTAAGAACCTGATTTTTGGTCTTAAGTGTCATAAAGGACAAGAAACCAAACTTGAGGGTAGAAACTGTCAATTTTGAAACTTGAGGGACTAAACTGTAAAATTTTACCAAACTTTATAACCGACTCCTATGAAACTAATAATCACTTGAGCAACAAAATTTTCTTATATCCTTAACCTAATGATGTAAAAATCCCAAATTACATGAAGAAACCATGACCTGCCATAAAAGGAAACTTTTTATACAAACCTTCGCAAAATCAAAGCCTTAACCGATAACTAAACTCTTGACACGCTTGTTGCACCTTAAATGAGTTTAGAGCAGTAGTTTATCACTTAATATATTCATGTTAGGGTGCTAGACTTGAGACACTCCCGGCACACGAAGACTATTTTAACTTAACACCTAAGGTGAGTTCTAGTGATTCCCCTTTTTACTACTGTTTTGGGGTGAAGCATGCTCTGTTATTTCTGAACAATATTTGTGCTTTACTTGGTGATTATATGTGGGATTTATGGTTACCTGCTGATACTTATATCATGATCATTAATTTTTTCGTGAACCGCTTGTTTTATATGGATAGATCTATTTGGCGAATCCCCCACACTCAGTGGCTTCCGTTCCAGGATGGGTACCCCACTGAGATCCTAAGGGGTCGTTTGTGGCATGTAACAGGTTTTGTTAAGAAACTATGGTGAACCATCCGGGCAGGTATGGTTCACTGGTTTGGGCTCAGTTCTTCCTTCGGGAATATCCGGTTAAACACAACTTTAGAAGAGGCCAACCGGGACTGAGTGCTGGGTTGATTATGATTCTCCCACGATGTTGAAACTAAGATTATTTCCTTTTTTTCAAATAAGGATTTGTTAAGTCCTTTTGTTTTTAAACTTTAAGCACTTGAATTCACCAACTTTTTAGTTGACACAAATTTCTTTTAGAGCATGTTTCAGGTAGCTGTTGTGAAGACCTAGACTTATCCCCGCGACCATGGCATTGGCATATTTTCCTTAATGAACAATTTGAACAATTTTATATTTGTGCTGAGCAAGTACATTTATTTCTATGATTGGTTGTAAAACTCATTTGGGGGCTTGATTTGTTTCTAGCCCCGGTACCTTTTCAAAACATTTAATGCCATGTGATATTCTTTCCTTTGAGCTCTTGTAATGGTTTGTTTCCGCTGCCATATGTTGTTGCTAGTCTGTGACGTCCCACCCTACCTGGGCCCGGGGTGTGACAGATTGGTATCAGAGCCAAAGGTTGTAGAGAAGTCGGGAAATACCATAGTAAGACCCTAGGCTACAACCCTGATACCCTAGGACTGTCCTTGTTGGAAGTGTTGGGATGATCGGGTTGGGTAAATTGATGATTACACTTGATAAATGTAATCATGAATTTACCGGACGCGTAATTTCCATCACGGACCTTTAGGTTATGGTTGGACTTTTTCTGATTTATATTGATGATTTTGAAACTTATTTCAAAAAGGGCATTTAAATGATTTTTATGATGAACTATGTTATCCGATACCATTTGAAGAAACAATTGATTTGGGTAACACGGACAATTATATGTTGGAATAACAGATACTATTGCCATCACTGCTATTACTAGTACTATTATTATAATCATGAGCTATGAGAAACCAAATTACTCATGATGTATTTCTTACAGGACGCAATGACTATGGCTGATAAAGGTAAGGCGCCTGCTCACCCCGACACTGAGACCACTCCTACCGGGACCCTAAGAAGGGCGAAGCCCTAGACTGAGTATGAAGCGTACCTCCGGAGATGCGGACATCCGGGATGGAGATCCGTCAAGTCAGATGACACCGAAGCTTCTGAGGACTCTTCCTCCACATCACCATCCAGAAGCCGAACGCGTTCCCACTCTCCTCACGTAGCTGCTTCTACCCACTCACCCATCCCACCTATTGGGAATAGGGGTGCGCGTACTGTCACCCGTCCTCGCATGAGTGTTAGGCAAGGATCCTCAGTATCCTTTAGGATGCCTCCTCCTCCTCCCCCGCCTGTTAGGATTCCGACACCGGCACCTCCGCTGTTTGACCCACGTGATGAGCACCTGATGCCACCGAGGCATAGTATGTATGACGGTCCTAGCGTACTGGCTGGCGATAGGTACTCCCGCTCGAGCCGCCGGGCAAGTGACGTACGACCCTCTAATGCGACACTGGATGAAATCTTGAGGACAGTTTCTCGTCACGAGTTGACTCTTTAGCACGCCACTCGAAC